>CM035430.1:1225482-1305482 GCA_020310875.1 Ceratopteris richardii | reverse complement strand
TGGTACATACTTAGCAAAAAAGTAAAATATTTATAGTCATGTCACATATCTATATAAAAGGAAAAAAAGCAAGTTATGGTGATGCATCTAGGAAGTTATGAGCTTATTCCATAATATCAAAATAAGATGTACTTGAACCTTCCTAAAATTGGTATGAACATGCATCTAACCTATCATATCAAAAGCTCAAAGCCGTGCCTCCCCCCATTGGAAAAACAATAAAATCAAAACTCCAATCTTGTTCCACCATCAAAGTTTCCCCCAAGGGATGTGACATGATATCCTCTATATCAAAAGCATGAAACTATTTGAAGACATTCCTTTATTTCAATTCCAACTACTGATTGATAACCAACATAAGACAAAATACCTTTGATTAGTTCTCTATTATCAAATTGTGGCCCACCAAAAAAGAAGATATTCCCAAAGCCAACAGATTATGCTCAGAGGTTCTTCTTTTGGAAGTGCACTAGGAAGTACGAGACAAACTAATGGACCAAAAAAGTAGATATAAAGAACAAGCTCATTGGGAATATGAAGATTGTTGCTTTATTAAAATAAGAATCCAAGATTTGGGTAGGAAAGACTTGATATTGATTCACTACATACATCATCCCCATAGAAGAGGATATTTTTCCCAAATGCACTTTATATTGATAACAAGGAAATAGGTTTGAGACCACTACGGGAAATGCAAAATAGGTTGATGATGTTTTAAACAATTGGTGGGGGATCTGCTTACTTTTCAACTTATTGTTTTCTACAACAAACACCTTGTGTTGCTTAAAAGGGGCAGAACTGTTACAATTCTAGATCCTTCTACGAAGAGAGTCTACAGACCTCTCTAAAGACCTTGTTTTCTAGCCACACAACTTTTTTTCCAAATTCTCAATAGAAATTTTCTCCTAATGCAGTTCCAAAGAGCTCTTGAGCAACCAATAGCTTCTTTCAACAGTGCTTGATTGTTGTTGATTTAATGACCCAACAATACCAACTTGTTGATTTCCTACTAGATCTTGATGATCTTAGGGCAAGAAAAGAAAAGATAATCAATGTCTTCGTACAACTAAAACATCTTTTGCAACATGGAGGGACACCATAAATTTTACTCACTCTAACATTGGTCCAAACGTCTATGAAGAATTTGCCACATGAAAACCGATTTTTTGTTCTGTGTAAGCAAGTGTAATTAATGATACATTTAGGTAGTGATGTGTGTGAATGCACTAGGATTGTTGGGGCACTTTTTTCCTCTTTAAGAGGTTTTTTCCCCCGGATTGTATATACACTTATAACCCTAACAAATAACTTACCTTTGTACATTCTCTTGGTAAACATTCCGTATTGTGTCTTGTGCTTCAAGCTTTTTCTTCTTCCTTGCGTTGTTCGTGTGCTTCCACAGACCTCAAAATCCAACAGTTGGTATCAACGCAAGTCACCGCTTCATCTAGGGAATCATTGATAGCCCTCCGATCACAGTCTCAGAATCACACGAAATCATGATATGAGCTTGTTTTAGCCTCCAAACACACTATGACAATACATGTGTAGGCAATTTCATCTTTTTGTGCCAAATATATATAGAGGTTTTGGTTCTCCAGTAAAAGCACCTCAAAGTCTACTACAGGTTTAGCAGAAGTTGACATGGTAGTTCTATTCAACTTTTTGAGATACAATTATTTTCTTGCATCAGGGTATTTTAGTTAGTGGCCATGGCTAAAAGCGGTAAAGTATTCCATATGTTGGTTGTTGAGGATAAGTTGGATGGTACTAGTTACCCATTATGGGCTTATATTTTGTGCCATGTATTGGTTGCAAAAGGACTATGGAATATGTGAAGAGATTGATTTGTAGTTGTTGAAGATGAAGTGGTGTTGCAAAAACTTTACACTACACAAGCCAAATGAACTTCAAAGATATGTGGTGGGCCCTTTTATCTTTCCAAAGGATGTATTAGACACCCTATGTACCTTGGAACATCACGCTCAAAAAGATGAATCAAGACAAATAAGTTGAAGTAGGTTCAAGAGCCAAAAACTTGTTATTTATGTTCATACACATGTCCAAAGTTTTGAACAATTCTCTGGCCACAACAACAATTGACTTGATTCCTTTTGGGTAACTCTTACTACCTTAATAAGCTAGCAATCAAGAGTTATCTCATCAAAAATGATGGACTACACAAGGAGAAAAGAACCTAGCAAGTCATAGGAAAATCCCGATTTTCACGGGTTGCAGCAGTACTCAGACCAGTGAGTAGAAAAATGGAAATATCTCACGATTCAAGAATCCAATGCTTATGAAATTTTGTAGGAATATACTAGACAGTATGTGGTTCTCAAAAGCTTTGAATCATGGAAAATGGTGAAGTACACACTGAGAAACAGATCTGAGAAACAGATCTGAGAAAATGACTATGCTGAGAGAGTGCTGATAGAGAATTAGAAAATGAAATGATACAGTCGACTTCAAATGAACATAGCTGATGATTGAAACATCCAATTGCAACGAAAAGTTGTGAGTATATATTAGACTTAGAGAGCTAACTTTACCAAGTTGAATCACTGAAAATCATGCACCCCAAGCTTAGAGAAATCATCTCTACAATCTGATTGAGAAAACTGAGACATATGGCAATGAACAGTACACTTCACAAGCGCATGAAAATATGAACTCAATGATCATGAAAATGAAATTATATTGATTGTAAAATGATCTTACTGATACATATGTGTGCCTTGAAACCACACCTTGATATGGCATAAAGCTAAGCTCATGGAGATCTCCTAAATGCGACTGAAGAGCCATGTATTTATAGTCATCTTTGGAGCCAAGATTTGAATTTGAATTTTTCCTAAAATCACTCTCCGATTTTTGGTGATAAATTCTCCTACTCACCTAATCAAATTCGTGGCTTTTCTTTCCTTTTTCATCAAGTGGACTCAACCACTTAGATTCCTTTACTTTTACATCAAGTAAAGTCTTCAAAAATTACAAGAGGTAGTTTATAAGTGAACTCTACAAGGAGTTTACATTTCCTTTAAATTTCTAAGCCTTTTGATGACCCAAGCAATCACTTGGACTTACCATGGACTTGTTCCAATAGCTCCCCGTCAAGTCAAGTGATATTGAGGTCTTCAATCTTCCAAGATTACCTGCAAACCAATCATAGCCTTGAATTTGCAAAGCTTTGTTTGGTTAGAATATCTGCACATTGTTGATGAGTGGACACATATGAGATTTGAATCTCCTTGCTCACAATCTTCTCTCTTACATAGTGATAATGAACTTCAATATGTTAAGTTCTTGCATGAAAAATTGGATTAGCTGCTAAGTTGTTGGAAGCAGTCAGAGGCACAGTCAGAGGCACAGACGACATGGAAGCATGTAAAGACGGAGCAGGGAGCCAGTGGGATCATTTTTTCAAACAATTATGTTTTTATTACCTCTTCAAACATCCAACAGTGATTTTCATCACTCTTGTAACATATGTAATATAGACAAAACCCCATTTTGTAATCCATAGCTCCATTTTGTGCAAGCCGAGGAGTCCTCGAGCTTGAGGAGCTTAGGTAGAATGCGCGTACTGATTTTCGTTATTTTTAGACATCGTTTACCCTTCCAAATAGCCTCTAGGACCTATTTTTTAACTAGGCCGGTCACTAGATGTGAAACCGGTCAAAACTAGTCTAGAAACTATAAAAAGAGCTAGAGAGCTCATTTTTGAGGTGAGCTTGTTAGAGTAGAGAAGAGCTTAGAGCTATTTTGAGCTTGTAATAGTGATCTTGAGCAATAGAACTAATTTCCCACCTTCCATTGTGTCTTGCTTGTCTCTTCATTGTGTGTGTGTATGTGTGTGTGCATCTTTGCGCTTCTCACCTTCACTCTCACATCATCTCACGTTCACGATCTTCATATCACTCCTACCTCTCCCACGGATTGACATTAAGGAGGTGAAGCTTCTTACATGGTTCTCACCATTGTGCTAGAGCAACACCAAATTTGGCGTCGTTGCCGGGGATCGAGTCTAGGACGAATGTGTGATGGTAAGAGTATAGCAAGAAGTGGTGTTGGAAGGTAAAAATTTCAGTTTTTGTTGTTGTTTTTACTTAGTTTTTAGTGTTTTTCACCTTCCCCATACTCCATCTTCATCATCGCATCATCATCTTCATCTCCAAAAAAATCAGAAAATTCACCATATCCACCCATTCACCTCATTTCCCCTCATTTGTGCATACGAGAGAGCGAGACAGAACTTTTGTGCTTGTGTGTGCTTGTGTTTTCTTGAGTTTTCTTGCAGGTACAGAGCTCCAGTGCATCAGGAAAGCTTGGAAAAGGTAAAAATTTACTCTCTGTCAAAGATCTGCCGAGTGTGGCGGACCATCGCGATGGTCTGCAACTTTCGGAATTTTTGGTAGGCGACCACACCACGAGGTAGGCGACCCTTGCGCTTGCACGAATCCACAGGTGCATCTCAAAAATCATCAGTTTGGTGGACCATCGCGATTGGCTCGGACCATCGCGATTGTGTCGCACCATCGCGATAGGCTCATGCCATCGCGACGGCTCGGCTGGACCATCGCGACGGTTCGCTTTTTCGGACCATCACGACGGTTCACTTGAGCCATCGCGACGGTCCACTTGGACCATCGTGATTGTTCAGCTGACCCCGGACCATCGCGATTGGCTCATGCCATCGCCACGACAGTGCCACGTGTCAAGATAGACCATCGTGACGGTTCGTTTTTCGGACCATCGCGACAGCCCAAAATCGGACCATCGCGATTGGCTCACGCCATCGCACTTGTGACCATCGCGACGGTTCACTTCGGACCATCGCGATTGTCCACCTTTGACCGTTGACCGCGCCATCGCGATTGTCCGCCTGATCACGCCATCGCGACGGTTCATTTTTCGGACCATCGCGACGGTCCATTCCCACGCCATCGCGATCGTTCACTTCGGGCCATCGCGACGGTTCACTTTTTCGCGCCATCGCGATTGTCCACCTTTGACCGTTGACCGCGCCATCGCGATTGTCCGCCTGATCACGCCATCGCGACGGTTCATTTTTCGGACCATCGCGACGGTCCATTTCCACGCCATCGCGACGGTTCATTTTTCGGACCATCGCGACGGTCCATTTCCACGCCATCGCGATCGTTCACTTCGGGCCATCGCTACGGTTCACTTTTTCGCGCCATCGCGATTGTCCACCTTTGACCGTTGACCCGCGCCATCGCGATTGTTCGCCTTTTCGCACCATCGCGATTGTCCAAATTCCACGCCATCGCGACGGTTCGCTTGGACCATCGCGACGGTCCCAGACCATCGCGATTGTGCACCCCCATCGCAAATTTTGGGCTCCAATTTTTGACCAAATTTGAGGGTATTTTTGAGAAATTTTTGGACCATTAGACTCATAGGAGACCCCTTAGCTCATATCTGAAGGAAAACCTGATTGTCAGTTTTTACCCCCCAGGGACCTGAACGCGCATAACTTTTTCATCCGAAGTCCGTTTTTTGAGCTTAATAGCTCGTTAGAAAGCTCGTGACGAGTACTACGTGACCTCAACTGTTTTTTTTCATAAAGAATACATCTATTTTTGGATAAGCTATTTTGAGGTTCACCCAGTTTGGGACTAGGAAGCCAGGGGGCACACATTAAAAATTTGGGCAAAAAGGGAAGGGACTTAAAAGGTGTATATGCTCAAGTGTTTGATCATCTTGTGAATTGTTCTAATATTGGAATTTTCCAGGTCTAGCAAGGGCAATCAAAGGCAAGCAAGCAAGGCAGTGAAGACAGCAAAGCTTGGGAAGCGCGGCTTCTTGGGCATCAGAGCAACCAGAAAAGCCGACTCGAGGTTGGAAGATTACTCAACCCCCTCAGTCAATTCTTAGCTTAGGCTAAACGGTAGTTGTGGATTAACGACGATAGGAACGCCTCAAGTTCAAGATACTTAATTCTTTCAAGTTTAAGACTACAAGTAAAGGTGTGTGTGACGTGAAAACCTAAAGAAAAGAACCTAAGTCTGACGGAACGAGAACTCAAAATTATAACGGAAAGTCGAATTCCTGACGCATACATTAAGACAAGAATCCAAAGAAAAATAAAAAGAATCAAGAAAGTAATAACAAAGAACCATTGACGATCTAAGTGTGTAATTGAGCGTGCAAGGAAGAAAATTAATGAACCTTAGATCAGGGAGACATATAGGTAAGTCGGACCGACGAAGCCTTAGATCATCAGAGGCTAGTGTAAGAACTACCGCTCGATCTTGGGCTCAGCAATTGAATAGTAATTACCCCTACGAGAGCTCAGATACTAGCGAATCAGAAATGGCATTTAGTGCAGACAGACCAGAAGGAGGGTCTCATGTAGCATACCTAGAAAAACCAGAAGGACCCTATAGAACGCAACTAGAGTTTCTCCGAACCAACCGATTAGGTGCTCGCATCTATGAGGATGGTTTGCAAAGGCAAGTGGTGCAACTGCACAACCCTGATCAACCCATTGGATTGGAAAGACCAGTGGTGAAATTTGAGAGAGACGCTTACATAGACAAGGAAGGAACCACGTACATCCTAAGTACGCAACCAAACGATACTAATGAGTTTGGCACAATTCAATTAGTGACGGAAGCGAAATTTCAAGGAAAAGAACCGTTAGAAGAACCTAGAACACCGAGAGGGAAATCCGTATTAACAAGAGTACTCATCCCAGAATGGATCCCTCAAGATAACAGGAGCACCGAGTTGTTTGTAAATAAAGAGACGGATGAAGCCTTTTGGAGGTACAGAAAGGAACACCCTGGTGAGATAGGCATCATTACAATCTATGAATTCAAGGACCCAGATACACCTGGAAAGGTTGTATACCTGGATGAGACTTCAGAAAGAGTCTTTGTGGTGCCTGAGCGCGCTAAAAACACATACACATGGAGAGGTGAATTGATATTCCCTCCATCTAGAACGAACATAAATACAAGTCAACAAGGGGCAGGAACATCCTCAGCCCATGGAAATCAAAGAGAAGGAAATAACGAGAGACCGGAAGTAAGCTTCACTCACCCCATAGGGAGAGATAGAACAACCACGAACACTAATAGAGCGGAGAGACAAAGAGATCATGGAATACCAGGCGGTAGAGATGATTTTCCTCTACCTAGGCCGCGTGAACACGCAAGAGTATTGAGACCCACTCAATTAGTGAAATCCATGAAGAATTACTTTGATGGGACAGGAGATCCCTATGACCATGTCGCAGAATTCAAGCAAGTACTAAGAGCAGAACAAGTCGAGGACATGTTCACGCAATACAACGCATTTGGACTAACGTTAAAGAATACAGCTTTAACTTGGTTCCAACCACTGCAACAAAGACAATTCAGAGACATCCATCACTTTTTAGAGTCATTCATCACTGAATTCTCTAAAAGTGGGATTAGACATGACACGTCTTCATTGATTCATAGCTTTAAACAAACCCCTCAGGAAACAGTTAGACTGGCAGGACGTAGGTTCAGACAATATGTCGAACGATGTCCAATGCAAGAGCTACCCTCACAAGCCAAACAAGTATCACTGTTCCTAGATGGCTTGTTGAGCACTAAACTACGCTCTTATGTGTACCTAAAGGAACCCAGAACGCTAGAAGAGTGTGTAAGAATATGTATAGACATTGAGGATAACCTAGGTGATGAGTTAGAACTCTCAAAGGTCTATAAGGACTCAGATTGTTCTTCTCTAGCATCCACAAAATTGTCTAATTCGATAGAGGACCTAGCAGAAAAAGTGGCCCAAAAACTAGGAGTTTCTAGTAAACAGGTGCCCAAGCTACCAACTAATGTACGTTGTTACACTTGTGGTGGAAATCATTTGGCAAACGTGTGCCCCAATGCACCACAACCTCAAGCCAACCCTAGTGGCCAATATTGTACAATTGAGAGAAGATACACGAATCATACGGCTCAGGACCGCCCATACAACAAACAAACCGTGAGACAGAACTACCCGCAAACATACCAGCAGCCAGGTAGGTATCAAGGCCAATACAATGCTCAGCCTTATTACTATAGGCCTCCCCAGAACTACCCATACCAGGCTCAACAGAGACCTCAACCCGTCTTAGCTCAGCAGCCACCCCCACCAGCGAATGTCATCTCAGTCAAATACGCTGCTACGGAAGAGAACCTAAGTAGGGCCTTAGTGCCTTCTTCACCCTTGATCACAGAAAGTGACCCGAACTCAAACAGTTTTGACTCTACTCATGTAACTAGTCCACCCGCTTATTACACGGAGTCACCAGAACATGTGGAGACATATCATTATGATAATCCACCAATGGAACCGAGTTGGGAGCCAGACTATGCTAATGTGATGTACGCAAACCCAAACCCACGGCCCCAATTGAGACAACAGAGACCACAGGGCCCTAGAGGACCATGCTTTAGGTGCCAAGGAGATCACTTCATAAAATATTGTCCACATCCCCCAATAGCAAGGCAATCACAGTACTATAACATACAAGGCTTTTGTGCCGATTGTGGCAAAGAGCACATAATCAAAGATTGTCCTAAGAACCCAGTTAACGCTTCGAATGTGACACCGATCAACGTGATAGGTATTGTAAACAACGCAGATGGATCCAACCCTACATACGTGCCTATCCAAGCTATAACAAGAGCCCAGGCGCTCCTACAAAACCAACAGCTCAATCATGAGAAAGTAGCCGGAACTAGTGAAGTTGCAGAATCTAGCAGTAAAAAGACAAAATCTTGGAAAGATTCTAGGGAAAGAATCAAGAGAAAGTGGAGTAAAAAGATAAGTGAGTTGGAAGGAAGTTTAAGGGAATCTAGAGCCAAAATACAAGAATTGGCTTCACGAGAGGTGAATCAAGAAGACCCAGCTCAAAAATCAGGATCAGTTTTAGCGGAACCCATACCCGAAGATCTAGACATGATGTTTCGTGCATATCAGGCTAGAATAAAAGAGGGACCTCAAGTCACGGAAATGAGTAAAAACTACCCTCGAGCTGATCTAGAAATTGAGAGAACTAAACTGTGCATGAAGATGGTAGAATTAGCACAAGCTTTGTTTGAAGCCTCTAGATATCTCAATTGGAATAACATGGCAAAACCGGAATTACACTTTCAAGGACTAATGGAGAGGCTAGAACACTTGATAGAAAGCAAAGAGAAAAAGGATCAGCATAGGAACCCTATTGTCTCAGAGACACAGGAAAGGAATGCACCATCCCTGTCTCAAGTACCCAATACAGAAAGTCAAGACAATTTGTCTTCCATACATAGGTACTCACATGAATTTTTGAGGGAAATCCAAGAAGAGAAATGGAGAAAAGAACAAGGAACTCATCCTCCTATTCAAGAAATAGACGACTTGCAGGAACAATTTCCCCAAGACATCCCCTCTATATATGATGATGTAGAGGTGGAGCAACTGAGTGAACCCACAGGATTTGAATCTAATTCTCTACAAGAATTACCTCAGTTCACAGGACCTTGGGAAGCAAAGTCTATTAGTATGAGAGCACCCACGATAATAGTGAGGAATGAAGAATCAGTGATCCCTAGAAACACGGAAGTGATCAAGAACACGAAAGTACAGTGTAATCTCACTTTGGACGAATTGTTAAAGGTAAAACCAGAATTGTGGAAGCACGTAGCAAGTCAATTCCCTGAGCTAGCTTCCACGCCCTCTCAAATAGGATCACATAAGAAGGTACCAGAGATACCCGTGGAAAAGATTGGAGACGTAAGCGAAGGAGAGGAAGGTAACACATATCTTCCAATAACCCATCAGGGCTACACCACGAAAGCCATCTTAGATTCAGGAGCCGGAGTAGCCATCGCTACCACCTCTTTATGGAAACATTGGGGTAAGCCAGCACTCAGACCCACCAGGATGAAGCTACAAATGGCTGATGGACACATAGAAAAACCATTAGGCTTACTAGAAGGCATATCTCTCACCACTTGTGGTGTGGAATTTGAGCATACCTTTGCCATTTGTGACTTTGCAAAAAATCATGCTTATGAGATGATAATGGGACGACCATTCATGCGTCAGTTGCAAATTGTACAAGATTGGGGAACTAATTCTTTGTACTTGCAACATCTAGGAGTGACTACTAAAGTCAATCTTAAAGACTATTCACATCGAGATGTACCCCCAATACAATGGAACACCATCCATAAGACACCAGCAGAGACAGAATCCGTGCACTCATTAGAATCAGATCCTTCTTGGTTGCATGAGGATACCCATTTATGGATGTGTAATGTAGCCAAACAAGAGGAAGAGCGGTTAGAAGCCAGGACCTTAGGTGCAGAACAACATCCACGAACCCTTCAAGATCCAGCCTATGCACCTGTAGTATTCCCAGACGAAGAGTTTGAACCTCATGGTTGGGCAGAAATACTAGCAACCATGGATGTAGCCATCAATGAAGAACAATGGACACCCCACTGTGACGAGGATGGCTATGATACTTCAGTTTTTACGATAGAGCCAATCATGGGCGATGCAATTTTAGAAGAGTGTGAACCAGACACTGATGCATTTGAGGATGCAAGCGATTTTGATTTAGAATCAATTATCATGGACCCACCCTTTGCATCAGAGGAGGAATATTTCTACGAAGTAGAGACTCACACTCAGAGACATGAGGAAATTACGAATGAAGTGAGGTTAGCCACGGAAGTGACTAACAAGAGTGAAGGCAAGAAAAGAAAGAAGAAAGACACCAGGACAGAAAAAGAAGAATCCTTATTTGAAGTACCCGAGAATTTCAAGAAATATGAAATCGAAGATAGAAGAATCATGGTACGAATGCCTAATAGAAAGGCGAATGGCGGAAAAGTATATGATAACCAAGAGAAAACCAAGAAAGTAATAGTTGCCATAGAAGGAGAAGAAGAAAAATGCACATACATAGGGCATGATTTGACGACTGAAGAAGAAGAAGAGTTAGTTGCCCTATTGCGCGAATATAGAGATGTTTTTGCTTGGAGTTACAAAGATTTGAAAGGAGTAGACCCAGATATATGTTCTCATAGAATCCCTATGACTCCAGATGCAAAACCGACAAAACAGAAACCGTACACGTATAATGATAACTACGCTGCAAAGATTAAAGAGGAGATAGATCGCTTGATAGAAGCAGGATTCATTTACGAAATTGAGCACACCGAATGGGTATCCCCCATTGTGGTTGTGCCCAAGAAGAATGGAAAATTGCGTGTGTGTATTAACCTTAAAAAGGTTAATGCCGCCACGATTAGAGATAGTTATCCTCTTCCTATCACAGAACACCTATTGGAAAGAGTTGCGGGCAAGGAAGTTTACAGCTTTCTTGATGGATTCTCAGGCTATAATCAAGTAGCCATTGCTCCAGAAGACCAACACAAGACGGCTTTTGCCACTGAATGGGGTATATTTGCATTTCGTGTAATGCCATTTGGCTTGACAAATGCACCCGCTACTTTCCAGCGACTCATGTGTCATGTTTTTAAGGAATTCTTACGCAAGAGCTTGGAAGTTTATGTCAATGACTTATGTGCTCATTCAAATGTAAGACAGACACATATCCCAGAGTTAAGACAAATATTTGACAAATGTCGAGAATATCAGGTTTGTTTGAACCCAGAAAAATGTGTTTTCATGGTCAGACAAGGCAAAATTCTAGGACACATTGTGTCAAAAAATGGAATCTCCACGGATGAGGAAAAAGTGAAGGTAATTGCAGATCTACCCAGAACAACTAATGTGAAAGAGGTACAGGCATTTATGGGCCATTGCGGTTATTATAGGAGATTCATACACATGTATGCAATCATAGCCAAGCCTTTGTACTCTCTTTTAACCAATTTCGAATGGACAACTGAATGTGAAAATTCATTCAATGAACTTAAACGACGCTTGTGCTCAGCACCTATATTGACAACCCCAGATTGGAGTAAGCCATTCCATGTACATGTGGATGCATCCAATTACGCCATAGGATGTGTGTTAGCACAACCCACGAATGAAGGTAACATAGATCTCCCCATAGCTTACGCGAGCAGACAATTGAACGCAGCAGAAAGAAATTACACCACGACGGAACGAGAAGGATTAGGGATGATCTACGCTGTAAAGAAGTTTAGGCACTACTTGTTGGCCAACAAATTCAAGTTCTTTACAGATCATCAAGCCCTATTATATTTAGTCAACAAACCATGTAACACAGGACGATTGATACGTTGGTTTCTATTACTCATGGAGTATGATTTTGAAGTAGTAGTCAGGAAAGGAAAGACACATCTTAGAGCTGACCACCTTTCAAGATTAACCTCAGGAGAAGCCCCTCAGGGAGTAGCGGATGAATTACCAGATGCATACCTGTTTAACCTTGAGATAGCACCAGAGTGGGCTAAGCCTATAGTCCCTATTCTGACATACGGACCCAAGAATCCTAGGATTAAGATCAAAGAAGGAGAGATTACCAAGTCTCAGAGGTACCAAATCATGGCAGGAAGCATATATAAATAGGATAATCAAAAGATTCTTGCTTGTTGTGTAGATGAATCAGAACATGCGAATTGGTTGCAATTAGCACACATAGGTGCATTAAAGCAACATCATTCAAAACATCGAACATTACAGACTCTGCAAAGACTAGGAGTATATTGGCCTTCTATGGAAGCAGATGTCTACAAGTTGTGTAAAGAATGTCAGGTGTGTTGTGAAAGACCACCATTAGAGCATGCTACATTATATCATGTGTCTCTCACACCAGACTGGAGTGAACCTTTAGTGACATACTTGAGGACGAACACATTCCCTCAAGGAATGGCCTTAGCTCGACAACGCAGTCTAGAGCAGGAAGCTCAAGACTATTCACTTATTGGCGATAATTTATACAAAAGAGGACGAGATGGATATTTAAGACAATGTGTTCATGAGAGCGATTATCTGAGCATACTAGAGACTGCACACCAAGGTGTTGCAGGAGGTCATTTTGGACCAGATAGGATAATCAAAGCCATTCTCTTTGCAGGATTATGGTGGCCCACTCTTCACATGGATGCACATACCTATGTAAAGAGATGTGATGTGTGCCAAAGAACTCAGTTTCCTACTCGCAGAGATGAAATGCCATTGAAACCCATGATGGGCGGACGTGCATTTTCTAAGTGGGGAATAGACTTTGTAGGACCCATTAACCCCCCTGCAAAAGGTACACATGCGGAATACATTATTGTTGCCACAAATTATCTTACGAAATGGGTAGAGGCAAAAGCCACAAAAAAGAATGATGCTCACACGACTGCAAAATTCTTATTTGAAAATGTCTTTACAAGATATGGATTGCCTATAGAGTTAGTGAGCGATCGAGGCACTCACTTTCTAAACCAAGTCATTGAATATTTGTTATAGGATTTTATGGTGATTCACAAGAAATCTGCACCATACCATCCTCAGGCCAATGGTCAGGCAGAAAGCACTAACAAGATACTTTGTAACGTACTGACGAAACTCGTGAACAACAAACGTTCAGATTGGGACAAACAGTTACACCACGCTGTTTGGGCATATCGAGTGGCCTACAAGACCGTACTCAATGCAACTCCCTTTCAGATGGTTTTTGGTCAGAATGTTGTGCTTCCTTTGGACTTCTTGATACCGACCCTTAAGGTTGCACAAGAACATCAGTGGGCCGGCCATGAATTATCAGCGAGAATAATGGACTTGGAACGATTAGGAGAAATCAGGCTGAAAGCAGCAGCAGGAATATACGCAGCGAAGAAGCGACAGAAAGCATATTTTGATGCACATGTGAAAGATAAAGGCCTAAAAGAAGGAGATTTAGTTCTAGTGTATATGCTGAAACAGCACGCACGGAAGTTAGAAAAGCGAGGTTATGGACCTATGATCATTAACAGACTTTCGACAAGTGGAGCAGTACAGTTAGCCACCTTAGAAGGAGATATAATGCCTAATTACATTAGTGGCTGTAGAGTCAGGTTATATCAAGAACCTCTTACTGAGGATATGCTTAGACGACTCACATTGGCAAAGAAGCGTAAGGAGGAAGAAAACAGAATACGAGCTGAAGCTCAGGCAGAAGCCATAGAACGCATTAAGCGCATGAAGCTAAGAAGACAAGGACTAGGGAGAGAACATTATAACCATCTGGAAACATCACCCAGATGTCCCATGGCCATGTGTCAAGTAAAGTCAACCACTCATCTTAGCATAGTGGACAGGAGACCATTCATTACAGTTAGGCTAGAACACGGCAACTATTGCCAAGAACTCAGGGCTTTAATTGACTCAGGTGCTGCGACTAGTGTGATTAGATGGTCCCACTATAAGGATTCAGGAATAGAAATGCGGCCAATTGAGGCATACCTCATAGGCCTAGGAGGCATGGAAACCCCTTGCATGGGTGAGGTGGACCTTCCTATCCTCATTAAGGATGTGACCATGACAGCGAAGCTACTAGTGTGCCATGATGACGACCTAATAGAACCCCTAATCCTTGGCCAAGATTGGCTATACGATCACTCTGTGGACCTAAATCTTAGACAAGGCTCCTTACAGATTGGAACCTTAGAACAGAAGCGAGTGATACCACTTGACTTCCCTAACGGCATTCCGACTGAGGTTTGTGACCCTAGACCCTATGAAATACATGCGACGGAAGACCGGAAGATCTTTAATCAGACCAGTCACGTTACGTCTACACCAACCCAATCGGGCTTGGCTATGGACATTTGTCAATCAGAAGGACGACAGGAGATCTTCCCTGGGACTTCCTGCAAACTAGAAGAGGCAGCTACCCATCCGCTAGGGCAGATGGACACGATCAGCGGTCAGGTGGGTTGCATCAGCGGCCAAATGAGCACGACACCCTGCGGTGCTCATCCTTCCAAACTTGTTGCGGACTGGCCTAGATTAAAGTTAAAGAACGCATCACTTCCTAATGGGCAGGTCACGCAAGTGTTGGATCTCCCTTCTTTTCCAAAGCAGAGCGTCCATCCGACCTCTCAACCTCAACAACAACAGAGTCACCCACGACGAAGGAACCCAGACCGACGGCAGTATCAGAAGACACAACAAGGAAAGCAGTCTAGGCCACCCAAAGGAAGCGGCACCAGACAAATATGGGTGCCAAAAGAACAAAAAGCACCGAAGAACTCCAACCAAGCAGAGATCAACAAGAAAAAGGTAGTGCAGAAACAGAATCAGTATCCACCATCCCCTCGACCTTCCTCTACAGGTCCGAGCATTCGACGAATTTGGATCGCCAAGAAATACCTTACCCATAGACCCACACCCATGCAGATTTGGGTACCCAAACCATGTATCATAGCTCAATCCTTAAGCCATGCAATACATACCCCTCACAAATCTTTCCATCCCTCAACACCACCACACCCGATACTACCTTTTGCCCCTCAGCAGCAACCCACCACCCACTCAAAAACTCTTAGGAAATGGATACCGAAGCGTGTCCAACCGTCTTCCCCTAACCCATTGTCTAACTACCCCCTGACTAACATACAACCGTGTAATAAATCACTAACCTTTAAACCTTGTATAAATTCACCCACCATCATCACACATCACTCATAATCTCATCTCATCAAGGAACGTATGCATCATCTGAAACGTGTAGGTGTCTAGAGACCTGCACTAGTGCTGCAAGAAGCGTTGCATCCATCACATCACAGCACTTGGCTACACGGGTTACACATCAGTTATGGAAAGGGATTGCGGTCTCACTTTAATGGGATCATAATTAATTTCCATGCTAATGTGTTAATCTTTTGTAGCAGATCTTTCTCATTAACACACCAGTCATCATGCAAACCGATGAAGGACCATCAGGAGCAGGCCCCAGTGTAGCGGCAGTGCCCCTCAACGTGTTACGAGCAGAATCCCACCCGACTGCTCCACCGCCAGAATTCCAAGGATTTCCAGGGCCCATGCCGATCGACAACCCACCTATGGGCTACACAGAAAAGATACACCGTAACTCTCACTGGTTTCAGGGACTTGCAGGACCCTTAGCGGACGCGGATTTCATATTTGAATCTAATTTGACATTTGATGACCGCACTTGGGGAAAATACCAATTCTTCTCCAGAGAGTTCGAAGCCCTACAGAACACCCAGGATTTAACTCACGTTTGGGCCAGAGCAGGCTTCACGGAGTATTTCAGTGATCCTCTGCCCAAACCTGACTTTTACAGGTGTTATTATTTAATCACTACTTTGCTGGCCTCAGAAAATAAGGATATCCCCGGAACTTTTATTTTGCCTTCTTTAGTGGATGATCCACCCTACAAAAGGTTTTACCTCTCAAAGGATTTAATCAGAGCGGCCATCAAAATTCATGGCACCCACACACCCACAGATCGAGAAAGATTAATTCCAGACCCTATGAAACGTGGGGATGTCACTAAGTGGGAGGAGATCTCAGCAATTACACCGGAGCTGTCAAAGCCACTAAGGATATGCATGCAACACTTTGCATTCCCCGCTCAGGACAGATTCACCATGCCCCATAAAAGAATATGGTTTGGATTGTATTTGGCATGTACGGGACCTCAGACGGTTGATCTGGCGAGCTGGATCATTGATCAAATGTATTTGGCACAACACAGATGGGAACGAAAGAAAGTGCTTAATGGATTTTGTGCACTCACAAGAATTGTTTATATGTGTGTAGCTCAGTGATGAGTAGCACCTCCTTTAATGTCAATCCGAGAAGATGTGAGGATGGTATGAAGACCTCGAGCAAGTGGCGACACAAGTGCGTGAGTGAGAAGCACACAAGCATGCACACACATACACACACACGCGCACACACGGCAAGACAGAGAGAGAGAATCAATGGAGTTCTTTAGATTACTTTCAATAGCTCTTACAAGTTCGTTTCAATTACAATCTAACCTCAAAAATGAGCTCTCTAGCTCCTTTTATAGTTTTTGACTAGCTTTTGGCCCTGTCCAGACCTAGTGTCCGGCCTAGTTAAAAATTAGGTTCCAGGGCTTATTTGGGGGCTCAAACGAGATCTAAAAATTATGAAAATTGATACGCAACTACTTCTAAGGCTCCTCAAGCTCAAGGACTCCTTGGCTTGCACAAAATGGAGCTACAAAAATGTGAAATGAGATTTACAATGATTATTAGTGATAAAAATCACTGTTGTTGTAGGGATTTCTTCTAGTGATCTGCCATACATTTCTTCAAGCTCCCTACTTGCTCTTCTTCCCTGCATGTCCATCTCTCTGATTTGCATTAATGTCTTGAAAAAAATATTGGCCTACTTGCCAGATCTTCTTTGACTGCCCTGTTTGCTTGTGTTGTCCCTTCGCTCGCTTGTGCTGTCCCTTCGCTCTGACTCCCTTCTTTGACTTTCACGTCTTGTAGGTCCTGATGTACCAAGGCTACTGCCAACACCCCCCCCACTCTCGCGTCTGTCGCCCCTGACAGACCCTTGTCTAGCTGCTTTTTGTACGTAGTATTGTACAACATCGGCGGCGAGGTGGTGTTCTTCTAACCTGAGTCCCCTTGCTAGATCTGTCAGCAATGCATCCCAATTGACTGGCCCTGGGACATCTAGATGTGGCACCCGTAACTGCTCTGAGTGAATGGTTCGCTCCACAGCAAATAAATGGAGGAGATGTGAGGGTCTGGGTACAAATATTTCTGAGTGGTATTCCCAGAACCCTGTTATGAACATCTCTTCGAATGTTTGTTTAAAGCAGGCCGGGAGGTATTTTATTCTGGCGTGCCAAGCGTATATCACCTCTATGGAAGGAGTGGTGCTCATGTCATACACTAAATCTTGGTTTCCTGTAAGGAATCCGACGCCTGAGAAGTGTGGGTCCTTGATATTCTTGAATGTCCTGAATGTAATAAGCATTAACTCAAAAATTTTCATGCACATCTGGGCCATTACATCAGGGGTATTCTTTAATCGGATGCTCCAGTGCCGTATAGTGGAGATCATGTAATTGACGGTGGGAGGCCCTTGAGGGGGTGCTAGATAGACGTAGTTTAACCATTTGGCGCATCCCTTGATATTCTTGACTGCAATGGTAAACTCTGGCCATGTACGTCTGCGGAGTACAGGAACATAACAAGGGTTATATTTAATAAAAAGAGGCATATTCGTCCAGGTGCGAACCATCTCCGGATAGGTTTCGAGGAGTCGGATCCTCCAAGTGGGTTGATGAATGGATCCTTTTTTGACACTCTCTGGGATGTCATCTGGCCCAAATTGTGTGGCAAACGTTGGAGGTTTGCCACATTTATGTTGGATTTCTGCATTGTAGTCCGCCAGGAGTATACAATAGGGCACGTATTGATCATCATTGGTTCCGATCCATCTATGGTGGGACATGCTACGGAAGTATTCTGATTTAATAATAGTGTCCTCTATCTTTGCCATAGATTGGATTTGAACTGCTACTCGATCTTCATGAGTTGATGCCGTTTTCTCTAGTGTTTGGAGCCACTCAGGTACTTCGATTTCTAGCGTATCCATTCCTTCTACGGTTTGTTCACCACCTGGCATTGGCATAGGAACGTAAGGTTCCTCATACGTCTCATCTACCTCGATGGGTACCAAATCCTCGGGTTCTGGTTCGACAACTGGAGAGGGTTGCCTTTCATGTGTGAGTAATCTTGCCTGTAATTCGGCCACCTGCTCTTTCAATGCCTTGACTTCCTCTGAAGTCGTGGTCGTTTCTGTGACTTTGGGTGCTGTCTGTTGCTCTTGGAGTTGATTGCGCAGCGCATCCCGTTCCCTTTCCAAGTCATCATGAGCTTCTAATAGATCTGCATAGCTGTCCAAGATGGTCTTCATTGTCTCTGAGGGCACAGCTTTAAACTGCTCTGGATCAATTTCGTGTGGAGAGCCTTCTATTGCAGCTTCTAGATTTGCTTCATTTTGCTGCTGCAATCTCTTGTTTTCCTCAAGGGCGGCCGCCATGTGTTTTCTGAGAAGTGCCAGGTTACGCCGGACTTTGAGATTATCGGCTTGGTATACCTTGAGCAAAGCTTCTAGTTGTTTGGCACCTGATTCTGTCGAGGGCTGGGGTGCCGCCAATAAGGTTTGGTGAGCCTGCTCAAGCGTCGTGTAGCGTTGATTCAGTTCTGCATTTTCTGTTTGTAGAGTGAGAAATTGTCTTTGTAAGTTTTGATGGTGCGTTTCCAGATTCTGATACCGGTTGTCCAGAGCTTTGTACTCATGCTGGAGCTGGTGTACACATTGGTTTAATGCTAAGAATATGTTATTTACATTAAATAATGCTGGGAAGGGTGAAGATGCAGGGGGAATGGGGGCAGGAATGGGAGAGGTGAATGATGTGGATGTACGTGGAGATGTGGGTGGAGGGGGTATGGGTGATGAAGGTGGCATGGGGGGAGGGAGCGGTGCTGTGGCAGGTGATGTTTCCATCGTGTCAACTGTTTGAGTGACTGTGTAGATGGGAATCGTTGGTGGAGTGGATGTGACATCGGTGAACAGGGTGGTGAAGGTGGGCATGGTGACTCCCCCGAATTGGATTCCCGGGGAGAGTGGGATGCCCATGACAACGGTAGTGGTAGTGGATGTGGTAGTGTTAGTGTCCTGCGGTGGAGTGAATTGTGTAGTGTGAGGTGGGGATGGGGGTGACAACGGTGCTTCCTGATATTCTTCTGCTTGCGCTGCCCCGCCTAGTGCTGATGTATTGATGTGAATTTGCTTCCCGGACCTCCTGGGACGAACGGGAACTCTTTTTTCAAACCTGTGGATGTAGGCCATTGCCTCATGAATGGCCTCGTCCAGTCCTACAGCGTCGGCATGAAGGTTCATGGACTCAATGAACAACTCGTCCACACCTTCCTCCGCTAGCAAGTCGTTCATGAGTCTTTTGCCCTGTTCTAGAGACATCTTATGCTGTTCCTGAACCAGTCGCATGGTTCGATATAGTCTCTTGATTTGTGCCGAATATGCTGGGGCACTTGCTAACTCGGAGAGTTCGTCATATTCTTGATGTTGTTCTTCGTCGGCTTCTTCTTCGTCTCCTCCTGCCTCTTGTTCATCTACATCGACTTCTACAACTTGGGGTTGGGCGGGGGCCGATGTTGTTTTGGGTTGTGGTTCCTGAGCTCGCGCTGCTTCCGCTTCGAGGTTAGAGTCATAGATTAATCTGGCAATTTCTTCATCCGTGAGGTCCTCAAGAGTAAATCCCTGCGGGAATTCCAAATCAGATGGAATGGGTGGAAACACCAGATTAGGCCCCTCCGTGCTTGGTCGTGGTAGCCGGATTGTGAATGGCCTAACTCGTCGTGTCTGGGGAGGGGTGATTTCTGGTGTAGCGGTAGCTCCCCTTGGTTGGGCACAGGGTAGTTGGACTCCCCCCCTCATCTTCTTTGATGGGGGACCTGCTGCTGATAGTCTTCTTTGGAATTCTTGGACTCGGGACCATACGAGTGCCCGCTGAACAGGCACATCATAAGCCAAGCATCTGTAGATTATTCTGGTCAGAGCACAACACCCGTGGAGCACATTCTTCTGTTTCTTGTTCCACCTTTGATGTGCTAGGTGGATCTGGTCTATGATCCAGTGTGGCACATTGATGGGCAGGCTTTCGGTTTCTGCTAGATATAAACTGAACCATATTTTTTTCGGGGGCATTGTGAATCGTTCTTGGGCGGGAAACGTAAAGTGTTGCATGATGGTTCGCAGGTGAAGCGCAATGGTAGGTGTCATTGCTACCATATCCTTCAACTTATTCAGATCCTTGTGCTTCATGCGACCTGGGACCATGGTTTCCTTTTCTGTTGGGATGTGCATGCCATACATTCCCAATGCTTCTCTTACCAGGTTGAGGTCCAGCTTGAACCTTTTAAGCTCATTACCCGGCAGCAGTGATGGCAACACAAAGGTGCTGTCGCCTCCTTTGGCCCTGCTCGGCGTGATTGTACTGATCAGATATGAACATCGTAAAAAATCCGGCTTTGGTATGTGAGTCCTGAAATAACTTTCCACACCTGCTTTGACCCAAACTGATCTCATGACTTCGGCATTTTGGTAGCTTTCAAATTCGCGTGTGAAAAAGTGGTATCGACCCCATTTGCCATTGAATTCCAATTCTGCTTCCCAGAAGTAGGTTCCATCGCCCAGTGGTCCCGCAACATCACTGAACCAATGCGCATGCTTACCTACTTGAGAAGTGTGTCCTTGAGGAGGATCCTGGATGGGGAGCACATGCACTTCTCGAAGCTCTTGCGGTCTTGCGGTGAGGCGTGGCTCAAGGAGAAGTGTTTCTATGTCCACGATCTGGGGACCAGATCCGGCTTGAGAGCTGGTACCTGCTTCTGCCATGGCCTGTTTGCTGATTGGTTCTGTGAGAATATAGAACCAAGTGTTAACATCGTAATGGACAAAATAAATCCGTTGTTGTCCCCGTTACAACATTAACATGAGATGGATGATGAGTTAGTGGTTAGTAAGTGCATGAAGACAGTGTGTGTAGTTAGTGCTTGTGTTGTCCTAGGAGACTACTGCAGTTAGTAAGTGGGTACGGATTTACACATTGGGGTCGGGGGGTTTATTACAGGCCCTAGGCTGCCAAATGCAGTGAGTGGGCTTTGCCTTCGGTTTTGGAGAGTCTCTACAGAGCCTTCTCGGTGTCGTGGTTTGCAGATGAGGCCTTTTTGGGACCCATTTACAATTGATTACATGTACGCTCTTGGGTTTTGGTGTGTACATGAGTGTCGAGAACGAGTGAAATCTGGCAGTATGCGTCGCTGCGTTATGCTGTTTAAGTTGTGGCCTCAGCGTAGCTACTTGTGCCATCAAGCAAGCCTTAGGCACCCAAATTTGTCTTGATTGTGGGCTTGCCTTCATCGACTTCTTGGGCACCCAAATAGATTTTACTTTAGCAGAAGAATTTCTGAAAGACTTCTTATTAGCGTTGCGTTGTTGGTCACTAATAAGAGGCTTTGCCCCTGTAGCTGACGGTGGTGCAACTGGTCGTTCGTCTTTCCGCACCCATACCTGGTCTATTTTCTGGGCTGTTCTGCTGCGCAGGTACTTTTGATCTCTGACATAGGTAGTACCCTGCTTCTTCTGCCTTTGATCCACCTTGGGTTGCTGCCTCCTTCTAGCCTTTGGAAAAGAAGGGAGTTCCGTTGCCTTCTTGACTCCTTTTTTGCAAATATCATTCCTCTGCAACACATAGTTTTGGACAAGAACAGCATGGTCATCTTCATGTGTACCCCTGGAAGGACCAGGAGTCTGTGCCTTTCCTAGTTCCTTGAGTGCTCCATTGTCTAATTCTACTGTAACTCGATTATGATTGACCCAAACCTGGAGAAGTCCACTCCTTAGGTTTAGATTGACTGCTTGGTCATAGATCCAATCCTGACCCAAGACGAGAGGTTCAGTGAGATCCTCATCTTGACACACTAGTACTTTAACGGTCATTGCCTCCTCGTGAACGTAGAGGGGAAGTTCCACCTCACCCATGCAAGGGGTTTCCACGCCTCCCAATCCTATGAGGTATGCTTCCACAGGATGGACAGTTAACTGTAACTCTTGACAGTAAGACAACTTAACAGCGCTAGTGGCAGCACCTGAGTCAATCAAGGCTCTTACAGTCCTTGTACTCTTTCCTTGTCCTATGTCTATGGTTATGAAAGGACGTCTATCAATTATTCTATTCGAGCTTGTTCCTGCAACTTCACACATGGCTATGGGAAATCCTTGGTCTGCATAGTCATTCGCTTCAGGCTGATCTCTACCTTGCCTTCGTAGTTTCATCCTTCTGATGCGTTCCAAAGCCTCTGCTTGAGCTTCTTCTCTAATTCTCTTTTCTTCCTCTTTGCGTTTCTTAGCAGTATTGAGTGGGCTAAGCATTTCCTCCGTGAGGGGTTCCTGATACAACTTGACTCTGCAACCGCTAATATAATTTGGGAGAACATCACCCTCTAATGTGGCCAATTGCACTGCTCCACTTGTGGAGATCCTATTGATGATCATAGGTCAGTAGCCTCTCTTTTCTAGCTTCCTCGCGTGTTGTTTGAGTGTATAGACCAAGACTAGATCTCCTGCTTTCAAGCCTTTATCCTTCACATGGGCATCGAAATATGCCTTCTGTCTCTTCTTGGCGGCATATATTCCTGCAGCGGCTCTTAGTCTTGTTTCCCCTAATCGTTCAAGGTCAAAGATCCTAGAGGAGAGTTCGTGACCTGTCCATTCGTGTTCTTGTGCTACTCTCAATGTAGGGATTAGGAAGTCCAAGGGTAGCACAGCGTTTTGGCCGAATACCATCTGAAAGGGGGTGGCTTGGAGTACCGTTTTGTAGGCAACTCGGTATGCCCAAACAGCATGGTGTAGCTGTTTGTCCCAATCAGAGCGTTTAGTGTTCACTAATTTTGTCAGTACATTGCATAAAATCTTATTAGTACTCTCAGCTTGTCCATTAGCTTGAGGGTGATAAGGGGCAGACTTCTTGTGTATTACCAAGAATTCTTGGAGTAGATTTTCAATCACTTCGTTCAAGAAATGAGTGCCTCTATCACTTACAAGCTCTATGGGTAGCCCATATCTCGTGAATACATTCTCAAACAAGAATTTGGCGGTTGTTTGAGCATCGTTCTTGGTTGTAGCTTTTACCTCTACCCACTTGGTGAGATAATCTGTTGCCACAATGATGTATTCCGCATGAGAACCCTTAGCTGGGGGATTAATAGGACCTACGAAGTCTATTCCCCACTTAGAGAATGCACGTCCACTCATCATAGGTTTCAGTGGCATCTCATCTTTGCGTATAGGATACTGAGTCCTTTGACAGATATCACACCGTTTCACATAGGTATGTGCATCCATGTGAAGTGTAGGCCACCAAAAGCCCGCAAATAGTATTGCCTTGATTACCCGATCTGGTCCAAAGTGTCCTCCTGCTACACCTTGGTGAGCAGTTTCTAAAATCTTAAGGTACTCACTTTCATGGACACACAGTCTCAGGTAACCATCTTTACCGCGCCTATATAGATTATCACCTATGAGTGAATAATCCAGGGCTTCTTGTGCTAAACTCCTTTTCCTAGCTAGAGTCATGTCTGGGGGGAATGTGTTTGTCCGCAAGAATGATACTAGAGGTTCACTCCAATCTGGCACAATGGATACTTGATAGAGAGTGGCATGTTCCACAGGTGGTTTAGTGCAACAGATTGGGCATTCCTTGCACAACTTCTGGACATCCGCTTCCATAGTGGGCCAGTGCACTCCGAATCTCTTTAGAGTCTGTAAAGTTCGTTGCTTTGAATGGTGTTGCTCTAGTGCACCTACGTGTGCTAATTGCAACCATTTAGTATACTCATCCTCTTCTACGCAACAAGCCAAGATCCCTTGATCTGTGTGCTTGTACATGCTTCCTGCCATGATGTGGTACTTTTGGGCTCTTACAACCTCTCTATTCCGGGTGTTTATCACTGGATGATTAGGCCCGTATGTCAAGACTGGTACCAATGGCTTAGCCCACTGCGGCACCACCTCCAAATTAAACAAGTAAGCATCAGGAAGGTCATCTGACACTCCTTGTGGGGCTTCCCCAGATGTGAGCCTAGAGAGATGATCTGCTCTCAAGTGAGTCCTACCTTTTCTTACCACAACCTCAAAGTCATATTCCATTAGTAAGAGAAACCATCTTACTAATCTACCTGTATTGCATGGCTTGTTTACTAAGTACAACAATGCCTGATGGTCCGTAAAAAATTTAAACTTATTTGCAAGCAAATAATGTCTAAACTTTTTAACTGCATATACCATGCCTAATCCTTCTCGCTCAGTAGTGGTATAATTTCGTTCAGCCGCATTCAATTGTCTACTGGCATAGGCAATTGGAAGATCCATATTACCTTCACCAGTAGGTTGTGCAAGTACACATCCAATAGCATAATTGGATGCATCCACGTGAACATGGAATGGCTTATTCCAATCTGGTGTGGTCAAGATTGGTGCTGAACATAATCTTCGTTTAAGCTCCTGGAAGGAATTCTCACATTCATCCGTCCACTCAAAGTTTGTCAGAAGTCCGTACATGGGCTTTGCAATGACAGCATACATGTGTATGAATCGTCGATAATAACCGCAATGCCCCATGAAAGCTTGTACTTCCTTGACATTCTTTGGCCTAGGTAGCTCTGCTATGGCTCGCACTTTCTCTTCGTCAGTAGATATGCCATTCTTTGACACTATGTGTCCTAGAATCTTGCCTTGCCTGACCATAAAAACGCACTTTTCTGGGTTCAGGCAGACTTGATATTCTCTACATTTGTCAAAGATTTGTCTGAGTTCAGGAATATGAGTTTGTCTAACATTGGAATGAGCACAAAGATCATCAACATAGACTTCTAAACTCTTCCTCAGGAACTCCTTAAACACATGAAACATCAGCCTCTGGAAGGTGGCTGGTGCATTGGTAAGCCCAAATGGCATTACTCTAAAAGCAAAAATGCCCCATTCTGTGGCAAAGGCTGTCTTATGCTGATCCTCTGGAGCTATGGCTACTTGATTGTAGCCAGAAAATCCATCAAGGAAGCTGTACACTTCCTTGCCTGCCACTCTTTCTAAGAGATGCTCTGTGATGGGAAGCGGATAGTTATCTCGAATCGTGGCGGCATTAACCTTTTTCAGGTTAATGCACACACGCAGCTTGCCATTCTTCTTGGGCACCACTACGATGGGGGATACCCATTCAGTGTGCTCAATTTCATAGATAAATCCAGCTTCCACCAGTCTATCTATCTCTTCTTTGATCTTAGCAGCGTAATTATCGTTATATGTATAAGGCTTTTGCTTAGAGGGTTTGGCATCTGAGGTCATGGGGATGGTGTGTGAGCATATGTCAGGGTCAACACCTTTCAAATCCTTGTAACTCCAAGCGAATACATCTCTGTATTCTCTTAGCAAGGTAATCAATTCGTACTCTTCTTCTTCTTCTGTCAGGTCATGGCCTATATACGTACATCTCTCCTCTCCTTCTTCTAGGGCCACTACGATTTTCTTGGTAGTTTCTTTGTTATCATAGGCCTCTCCTGATTGTGCCTCTCGTTTGGGCATTCTAATCATGACTCTCCTGTCATCTATCTCATACTTCTTAAAATTTTCTGGGACCTCAAACAAAGATTCTTCTTCTTCCGGTGAGGCTTC
The DNA here is from genome assembly GCA_020310875.1 of Ceratopteris richardii. Classification (NCBI taxonomy): domain Eukaryota; kingdom Viridiplantae; phylum Streptophyta; class Polypodiopsida; order Polypodiales; family Pteridaceae; genus Ceratopteris; species Ceratopteris richardii. The sequence goes on along the minus strand of CM035430.1, from coordinate 1,279,259 downwards.
TCTCTTCTTTCGTTTCTTTCCTTCTTCCTTTGGGGTCACATGTGTTGCTAATCTTACGTCATTTGTCAGCTCTCCATGCCTCTGGGGTTGAAATTCTACTTCATGGAAGTATTCTTCATCTGATGCGAATGGTGGGTCCATAATGATTGACTCGAGATCGGAATCACTTGCATCCTCAAATGCATCAGGGCTAGGTTCGCATTCTTCTAAAACTGCCTCTCCCATGATTGACTCTATGGAGAAGACTGAAATATCATAGCCATCCTCATCACAGTGAGGTGTCCATTGTTCTTCGTTGATGGCTACGTCCATTGTTGCTAAGATTTCTGCCCAACCGTGAGGTTCAAATTCTTCATCTGGAAAAACTATGGGTGCATAGGCTGGGTCTTGGATTGATCTATGGGTTTCTTTCGCACCTACCTCTCTGGCTTTCTCTCTCTTCTCTTCTTCTACTGCTACCTTGCACATCCATAAGTGGGTGTCTTCATGCATCCATGAGGATCCAGACCCTATGGAATGCACCGATTCTGTATCATCTTTGGCTCTATGGATGGGATTCCACTGGATAGGAGGTACATCCCTATGAGAGTAATCTTTGAGATTGACTTTGGTTGTAACACCTAAGTGCTGCAGGTACAAAGAATTGGTTCCCCAATCCTGTACCACTTGCAACTGTCGCATGAATGGTCTTCCCAAAATCATCTCATAGGCATGATTTTTGCTGAAGTCACATATGGCAAAGGTATGTTCAAACTCGACACCACAAGTGGTGAGAGTTATTCCTTCCAGCAATCCTAGAGGTCTCTCTATGTGCCCATCGGCCATTTGTAGTTTCATTCTCGTAGGCCTGAGTGCTGGCTTGCCCCAACGCTTCCATAAGGAGGTGGTGGCAATTGCAACTCCTGCACCTGAGTCCAAAATTGCCTTCGTGGTGTAGTCCTGGTAGGTGATGGGAAGATAGGTGTTCCCTTCTTCACCTTCACACATATCTCCTATCTTATCCAAGGGAATTTCCGGTACTGTCCTATGGGATCCTACCTTGGAACGAGGTTTTGCAACTTCAGCTACCTGACTGGCTACATATTTTTGCACGTTTGGTCTATCCTTGGTCAGTTCTTCCAAAGTGAGATCGCGTTGCACCTTGGTGTTCATTACTACTCCCGTGTTCCTTGGTATGACTGAGTCGTCGCTCCTTACCATGACTGTGGGTGCTCTCATACATGTGGACTTTGCTTCCCATGGACCTGTGAAGTGGGGTAGCTCTTGTATGGAATTAGACTCAAAGTCCAATCTCTCGTGAGACTGAGTACTCTCATGTTCCCCGTAAATAGATGGGATGTCTTGTGGGAATTGGTCATGTGCATCGTCCACAAGTTCAAAAGGAGGGGCGACCTCGCTTTCGTTATCCCATTTGTCTTCTTGAATCTCTCGTAGGAAGTCTGGTGCAAACCGATTCATAGAAGAAGAAGTGTCTGGCTCCGTAGAATTAGGCGCATAAGCAACCTGGGAAGGAGGGCTTATTCTATCGTTGGCTCTCTCCTTGCTCTCATAAATGGTTGGAACACAAGCTTCTTGGGGAGGATTGCTTATTCTGTTACTCTTCCGAGTAGGCTCATACACTCTCTGGGAAGGAATGTGGGTCACCTGTGGAGGTACATAAGCTTTCGGGGGAGGCTCATGTGACTTTTGGGGGGGAAGATAAGCTTCTTGAGGAGGCACATGGGCTTCCTGAAGAGGCTGGCTTATCAGTTCTCTTGCCCTCTCCTTTCGTTGAGGGGTAGGTTCCTTTTCTGACTGTGCTATTGGCCTCTCTATTCTTTCTAAGGAGGGGAAGTTGTCTGGTTTAGTGGAAGTAGCCACATACACTTCCGATGGGGAATGATTCATGTTTTTGCTTGCCTTATCTTTTTCTTGATTTTTTTCTTCCTTGGCAGATCTTGCAATTATTTCCTCTAACTTCTCTAGGAATCCATCCAAGTGTAATTGCGTTTTGGCTGAGCCCGAGTAATTGAAAAGGCGACTGGCTTCAAACATAGTCTGAGCCAATGCGACCATTTTCGCGCACAGTTTGGTTCTTTCTATCTCTAGGTCAGCTCTAGGATAGCACTTGGCATGATCCGTGACGTTCGGCCCTTCTTGGATTCTGGCCTGATATGCTTTGAGCATCATGTCTATGTCTTCAGGAGTGGGATCAGCTAATACTGATCCTACCCGAGGGGGTGGTGGAATCGTATGACGTGGTGGGGAAGGTGGTGGGTCAGATGGAGATGGGAGGGGTGGCGGCGGGGTATGGTGAGAGGGGATTTGAGAGGTGATTTCAGTTATCCTAGCTTTGGTTTCTCTTATGCTTTCCTCAAGTTCACTCATCTTTTTAGCCCATTGTCTTTTCATTCTTTCCCGACTATCTTTCCATGCTCTAGTCCTTTTCTTTGTTATACTCTCGGGTTCACTAGCCTCTGAGTTCTTATCCTGGTTTGTCTCTTGGTTTTGCTGCAAGGCCTGAGCTCTAGTGACTACCTGCACTGGTGCAGTGGAAGTGACGCTTCCTGAGGGATCTACAACCAAACCAATCACATTGATAGGAGTGATTTTTGGCATATTATTGGGGTTCTTAGGGCAATCTCGTAAGAGATGTTCTTTTCCACAATCTTGGCAGAAACCTTGGATAGTCACTGACTGGGGTTGTGCAGGTGGGGACAAGGGACAATCACGAATGAGATGATCTCCTTGGCATCTGTAGCACGGTCCTCTTGGGAATGGAGGTCTTACTTGCCTAGGTTGAGGCCTGGGGTTGGGGTTTGCATACATGACGTTCGTGTAATCTGACTCCCAACTAGGTTCACTTGGTTCTTCACTATAGTAAGACTCACCATGTTCTGGAGACTGCATGTAGTATGCCTGGGGACTATCGACATGTGTAGAATCAAAGCTATGGTCACTTGGGTCATTTTCCGAGATCAATGGGGTTACTGGTACTATGGCCCTATTCAGGTTTTCTTCTGCAACAGCATACTTTACTGGAATCACGTTAGCAGGGTTTGGGGGCTGTTGAGCTAGTACCGGTTGGGGTCTCTGTTGGGCCTGATATGGTTGCTGATAGGTTTGTTGGGGTCTGGCATACTGTGGTGGTGGATTTTGGTTCTGGTATCGGCCTTGTTGGTAGGGCTGCGGATAGGGTTGCCTAATTGCCTGTTTGTTGTATGGGCAATCTTGTGCGGTGTGATTGGTGTATCTCCGTTCTATGGTGCAGTACTGGCTACTAGGGTTTACTTGGGGTTGAGCCATAATAGGGCAGACATTCGCCATATGGTCGCCACCGCATGTATAGCATCTTTTCACAGGGGCAAACCTTGGGATTTGTTTGCTCGATACGCCTAATTTCTGAGCTACCTTTTCGGCAAGTTCCTCAATTGATGTGGACTGCGTGGAAGAGTGACTAGATGCACTATCTGAATCTTTGTAGATTTTGGAAAGCTCTAGTTCTTCCCCTAGGTTATCTTCAATGTCAATGCACATGCGTACACACTCTTCTATAGTCCTAGGGTCCTTCAGATACACATAGGATCTCAATTTCGTACTCAGCAATCCATCAAGGAATAAGGCTACTTGTTTAGCAGATGTGGGTAACTCCGAAATAGGGCACCTTTCCAGATATTGTCTAAACCTTCTTCCGGCCAATCTGACAGTCTCTTGGGGGGTCTGTTTGAAACTGTGGATCAATGAGGATGCATTGTGTCTTATGCCACTCTTAGAGAACTCTACGATGAAAGCCTCTAGGAGTTGATCTATGCTCCTGAACTGGCGTTCATCTAATGGCTGAAACCACGTAATTGCTGTGTTCCTAAGGGTTAGACCGAAGGCATTGTACTGCGTGAACAGATCCTCCACTTGTTCAGCTCTCAAGACTTGCTTGAACTCTGCCACATGATCATAGGGATCTCCTGTGCCGTCAAAGTAATTCTTCATGGACTTAACTAGCTGGGTGGGTCTCAAAGTTCTTGTGTGCTCTCTAGGCCTCGGCAGAGGGAATCCATCTACATTTCTTTGGTTCCTGTGGGCTCTATGCATCTCAGGTTCTACCCTATTCGTCTCCGTTTTCGTTCTTTCTCTGCCCACTGGATTGGCAAAACTTACCTCTGGTCTATCTTTACTTCTGTCTCTTTGCATACCATGAGCCTGGGATGTTCCAGCTCCAGGGTGACCATAGGCCACATTTGATCTTGGTTGGGGGAAAATAAATTCACCCTTCCAAGTGTAGGCATGCCTATCATTTTCTGTCACCACAAAGATCCGTTCTGAAGCATGATCTAAGTAGGTCACTCTGCCTGGGCTATCCGGATCCTTAAGCTCATAGATCATGATATTTCCTATGTCTGTTGGCTGATTAGACTTATACCTCCAAAAGGCTTCATCAGTTTCTCGATTGAGGAGCAACTCTATGCTCTTGTTGTCTTGGGGGACCCATTCAGGCGTGATAATCCTAGTGAGAACTGATTTACCTCGAGGGGTTCTAGGTTCCGCACCCATGTTCCCTTGTTCTAGGTCACCTAAATCCGCTTCTGAGATTACATTCCCGAAGTCATCTGTCCTATCAGGGTGACTAGTGACAACATATATAGTTCCTTCTTTGTCCAGGTATGCACCATTTTCAAACTTGACAGCTGGGTGTTCTAGTCCTATGGATTGGTCAGGGTTTTTAATCTGGACCACAGATCTTCCTAGGCCATCCTCATAGATGCTCGCACCTAATCGGTTGGTCCTAAGGTATTCCAGCTGTGTTTTGTAGGGGCCTTCTACCCTGTACAAATAAGGCACTCCTGAACTTCCCGTAGGTCTGTCCATGCCTTGAGACATTTCTGACTCACTGGTCTCAGAGCTAGAGTAATATGAGTGGTGGCTCAACTGCTGGGCCCAAGACCTTGCAGTATGATTGACACTAGCCTCTGAAGACCTAAGGCTTTGTCTCTCCCTGGCTAGGTGTCGTCCTGATCGAAGGTTCATATGCCTAACCGATTATCCCAATTTTTTCCCGAGTACAACCTCGTTGCCAATCACTTGGTACCAGTCACTTGATTCTTTTTAGTTAAGTATTGTGTTTATGGTCTTGTTTGATATCACGTCGTCAGGAACACTTGAATGTTCTTCGTACTTTAAGTTGATCGTTCCACGTTAGATTCTTTTCCTTTAGGTTATCGACAGTACAGAGATTATGTTTTTAACTTGAACTTGAGTTTTTAGGTTGTCTTCAACTTGATAGCTGCCTATCGTCGCCCTGGCTTACTCCTATCTCTACTCGTTCTTAGCTTGAGCTAGGAAATGACAGAGGGAGTTGAGAATAATCCAACCTTACTTGTTGATCCCTTGCTTTATGGTGCTCAAGAACCCGGTTCTCAAGCTTGCAAAGAAACCTTGCTTGGTACGCTCTCTGTTGCTCTCAATGGACCTATAAAAGTCCCACGGTTAGCTCAATGCTTATATTCAAAGAACAAAACCAACCACTTTCATTCATGTAACATATACACATATTTGCATTGTGACTTTTTAGGAAAATAATTCTAAAGACCCCTGACTTTGAGTCCCCTGGGTATGGTCAACTTCAAAATACCCTCTCTGAAAATCAATGCATTATCTTTATAAATAACAGTTGAGGGCGCGTAGTATATGCCACGAGCTTTCCAACAAGCCCAAGAGCTCAAAAATTGGATTTCGTATGAAAAAGTTAGGACTGTTCAGGGTTTAGGGAGTTAAATCAGAATTCAACACAAGCTAACAGTCCAACAGGAACACTCGAGTAGCTTGTGGCACGGCCTCGCGATGCAATACTACACCCTAGTGTTTGTCCCACACTCAATCAAAATTTAGACCAATAATTTTGCCTTGAAAATTTGACCTAATTTGCCCTTCTAACGCGTTCGCATAAGTCTGTCGGTCGCGATTGACAGGTCAGTCGCGATCGACGTGTCGATCGCGATTGACAGGTCCGTCGTGGCTGTCAGTCGCGATTGACAGGTCAGTCGCGATTGACACGTGGCCGAAAAGTCAATCAATCGTGGTCAAAGCGTCGTTGACTCTGTCGGTCGCGATTGACGAGTCGATCGCGATTGACAAGTCGGTCGCGAGGGTCTGTCGATCGTGGTCAAACAGTCGTTGACCGTGTCGGTCGCGATTGACAGAGCCGTCGTGGTCTGTCCGTCGTGGTCAAACCGTCGTTGACCGTGTCGGTCGCGATTGATGAGTCGATCGCGATTGATGACTCGATCGCGATTGACACGTGTCACGCGTATGGTCAGTCGGTCGTGGTCAATCAGTCGTTGACTCTGTCGGTCGCGATTGACAGAGCCGTCGTGGGCTGTCGGTCGCGATTGACGTGTCGATCGCGATTGACAGATCTGTCCGTCGTGGTTTGTCGATCGCGATTGACAGAGCGATCGCGATTGACAGAAATCTGTGGAATTTCAAAAAACTAAACACATTTTTGGGAAGCTCTAGGCCTGTAGGTCATGGATATGCACTTTCTTTAGCAATTAGAGCAATTTTTCAGTCGGTCGCGATTGACAGAGCTCGGCGACACACAGACAGTTACTCAGAATTCCGTACCTGCGCAGGGTGCTGGGGATGATGATGCGGCCTGTACCTGCAGAATGCTCACAAAACATGCAAAAAACAGCACATGCAAATTCGCTCTCTCGCTCTCTCTCACAAGTGAAATGAGGGGAATGAGGTGGAGATGGGGATATAGTCAAAAAACTGAAATTTCGCGATGATGGAGATGGAGGTGGAAGATGGTGATGATGATGATGGTGAAGAAAGTAACAGAAAATCGATGAGAGTGAAGAAAATACCTACAACTCCAACGCGTCAACTCTACGTCTTACCATCACACGCTCGTCCTCAAAGCTCGATCCCCGGCAACGGCGCCAAAATTTGGTGTAGCTCAGTGATGAGTAGCACCTCCTTTAATGTCAATCCGGGAAGATGTGAGGATGGTATGAAGACCTCGAGCAAGTGGCGACACAAGTGCGTGAGTGAGAAGCACACAAGCATGCACACACATACACACACACGCGCACACACGGCAAGACAGAGAGAGAGAATCAATGGAGTTCTTTAGATTACTTTCAATAGCTCTTACAAGTTCGTTTCAATTACAATCTAACCTCAAAAATGAGCTCTCTAGCTCCTTTTATAGTTTTTGACTAGCTTTTGGCCTTGTCCAGACCTAGTGTCCGGCCTAGTTAAAAATTAGGTTCCAGGGCTTATTTGGGGGCTCAAACGAGATCTAAAAATTATGAAAATTGATACGCAACTACTTCTAAGGCTCCTCAAGCTCAAGGACTCCTTGGCTTGCACAAAATGGAGCTACAAAAATGTGAAATGAGATTTACAATGATTATTAGTGATAAAAATCACTGTTGTTGTAGGGATTTCTTCTAGTGATCTGCCATACATTTCTTCAAGCTCCCTACTTGCTCTTCTTCCCTGCATGTCCATCTCTCTGATTTGCATTAATGTCTTGAAAAAAATATTGGCCTACTTGCCAGATCTTCTTTGACTGCCCTGTTTGCTTGTGCTGTCCCTTCGCTCGCTTGTGCTGTCCCTTCGCTCTGACTCCCTTCTTTGACTTTCACGTCTTGTAGGTCCTGATGTACCAAGGCTACTGCCAACAATGTGCTTGGCCTATGATTTGCCAATTGAACGCGCATTAACAGGAGAAGAGCTGAAAGCATTCAAAGGAACGACGAAGAAAGCCAGGAAGCCCAGTAGAACACGGGCAGGTAAGCGTATGAGAGGCACCATTCCTTGCCTTCAAGTGCCAGAGTCACCATCACCACAACACTCTCCAGAGCGATCACCGACAGAAGCCGCTCCCACAGTGCAACCTATTCGCATAAGGTTGTCTAGACCAGCGGTCACGGAGGGCACTACTAGTATCGCTGCACCTCAGGCAGCTGCAACCACAGAACCCACCACCACGACAGCAGAAGCTCCCACCACTATTGGTGCGGAAGCCTTTTCTTTCCCAATACCACACATGGAGGCAGAACCAATAAACACAACATTCGATTTTGAGATGCCGGATGCATTCTCAAACGATTTCCAGTTTTCAGAGGCACAAATGTTCTCCCAAGAATATGAACGCCCCAGTTACCCTACCACGCCGCGGGATCTGCCACAGGGACAAGTTGTGTCTAGCTCTGATGATGAACGAACAGCCACAGATGACGAAGAAGGTGACGATGAAGCCAGCCAGGGCACGCATGATTCCCAAGAACAAGGACAGACAGACGGCCAAGGCCAACAAACCGATGCACACGGTGACACCAGCACGCACGAAGAGGAGACTTTCGAAGCAGCAGCTTACACGCTGGCAATCAAGAAATTATATCGTACGATGGAGAAAGTCTGGGCACGGAAGAAATTGACTGAAGAAGAGAGCCAGGCCCTAATCGAACAAGAACTAGTCTCCGGAGGATTTGAAGAAGTCTACATCAGAGGGTTTAGAGAACTGGTCCAATCCATCGGCCCGGTTGAAGCATTGAGATATTTACAAAGGAAGCCACTTCCTCAATATGACCCTCGCAGAATTCGCCTGTTATCGAAGCCCGGTGAATATATTCGAGTTCCGGTAGGTGCTCAATCATCCCTCTAGGCACAAGATGCACGCCTACGGCCGGAAAGATCCTTCACCGAAGAAGCCATCCTAGTCGACTCCCCGCCACGTACTACCGTTGTACATACTACCACTATCCTTGAAATAACATCCACACCATCTACTCCTCTCTCACCTCATGTTTCACCAACCCATCCTGTATCCCCAGCACGCCCACCTGCTCCTCCCACATCCACACCAGTCTATGGCAACATAGCCACAACCTTTACTCCGCCCATTCATGCCACCATGCCCGTACCCACCCCACCTCGTCTACATGTTAACCCCTTCACCCCTTCATCCTTCCCATCCTTTCCCCCACCTTTAAGATCCCCTTTCACCTTTCTAACCCCACTAACCTTCTCACCAGTTTCACCTCCCCATCCCACCATAACCCCTATATCCCCTTTTCACCAAGCTACGCCAGCCATCCCCCCTGTAAATTACTCTACATTTGTAAATCCCGTCTTCACACCTACACAACCACCCACATACACACCGCTTTTCACAGTCACCGCACTTGACACGTCCAATGACATGGACATATCACCATCCACCTCACCAGCACCCACTTCACTCACAGCACCATCACATTTAGGTACGTCACAATTTTCCACAATCACCACTGCATCCACCTTCCCAACCCCATTTCCCATCCCCGCTGTATCTACTTCCACTGCATCCTCACTTAGCACTCCATTACTATTATCGCCAACCATAGACACTGCACTTCAACAAATGTTCACATGCATGTCACAAGTACGAGATGAGTTCGCATCTCTGGGCAACAATTATCAACAGTTGCAGAGGACGACCAATGAATTGCAGTCGCAGCTCAATTCATTATCAATCGAGAATGCCTCGTTAAATACGCGACACCAAGAACTAAGAGAGGCATATCATAAGCTAGAGCTAGAATGTGAAGAGAAGACAAAAGAAGCCACTGCTGATCTGGACAACCTGCTTCGAGCCCAAACAATTAGGAACGCGACGCTGACCAGAAATATGGGCCTACTCAGGAGGCACTTAGCTGCAGCCCAGGAGGAGAACGTGAGACTCCAAGCGCAGAATAGAGAAAATTTGGAAGCGGCATTGGATCATCCTGAACAACCATTAAGTCCGAGCAGATTCAAGGCAATCCCATCTGAATCGATGCGGATGTTGCTAGATGACCATGTTCGACTGCTAGAGGACTATGATCGAATGAACGAAGAACATCAGAAGCTAAAAGAAGATAACAAGTTACTACAGCTCAAAGAACCGGCACCACAACAAGCACCAGTGGCAGCAGAAGTACCAGAACCTGTGGACCCTTCTCCTGAGCTCATAGAGGAACTAAACGCATTACAGGCCCAGGTAACCACTCTCCAATCACGCATAGATGTATACGAAGCACCACCACGGCCGGATTCCCCACCGGAGATTCCAGCTGACGACGAGAACATAACCATTCCGATGGAGGAAACGTTTGAAGAAGCATACGAACCACAGCCCATCCCAGGCGGACAAGTCACGACTGAAGGCCAGATGACGTACGAACTTCCGACCCCCGCATGGATGAAGACTGTGGAGGAGATTGGAACAACGCACTCAGCTAGAGTCGAGGCCCAGCTGCATGCTATGGCCATGATCGAAGAACGAATTTTGCAATCTCCCTACTTTGCTCAATTGGCCCCACGTAGGTACATATCCGGGCATGAGCTTCAATACAAACCTTCCTTCATGCTAATGGCCGAATACCAGCTGGCCATAGAAAAGCGAACTGGCAAGAAGCCATCACATGCAACCCAGTTCGAGCCTGAAGACTTGCCACTGGATGCGCAACAAGGCACCATTTATCAACCAGATTGGCGTACACGTCTTTTACAGGAGTACCCAGAAATGATGAGCACATGGGTGAAAGCGCCCTTACATTTAAAGTATAATCCTTGCTGGGGACCAGTACCACAACGCCGCTCCTGGACTGCATTCGCTATCAAAGTACAAAATAACAGGCAGTGTCAGGATTGGCTGAATTACCCCTACTTCAAGTCACCTACCGAGTTGCCCACTGTTGGCTATATGATGGCTACAATCCATCACTGGCTCCCTCGCCTGAAGCATATGGATGATATCGCAGCGCATATGACTGTCAAAATTTTTGACATGATGCAAATGATATTTAAAGTCTTCCGACGCGTCAAGGCACCGCATGTAAACATCCCGGGATTTGAGCATGGTAACTTTGATCTAGTATATGACATGAGCACAACGCCATCGCTCCGGGTGTGTTATGCCTGGCACTGTAGAATAAAATACCTCCCGGCATGCTATAAACAAACCTTTAAAGAGATGTTCACCACCGGGTTTTGGGAATACCATTCCGAGGTATTCATCAGCAGGCCCACACACTTATTGCAACTTTTTGCCTGTGAGCGAATGGTTTATTCCACGCATTATCAACTCCCGCCACCCGACGAACCGCAACCGATAGACTGGGAGAAGCTCGAGGCTGATCTGGCCCGAGGCATTCGAGTATCTGAGCACACCCTCGCTCACGACCTCCTACAAAACTACATCCGGCAGACTGCACAACAAGGTTCTATCGAGGACGACAGAAGCAAGAGGGAGGGGGGTGTTGGAAGCAGTCAGAGGCACAGTCAGAGGCACAGACGACATGGAAGCATGTAAAGACGGAGCAGGGAGCCAGTGGGATCATTTTTTCAAACAATTATGTTTTTATTACCTCTTCAAACATCCAACAGTGATTTTCATCACTCTTGTAACATATGTAATATAGACAAAACCCCATTTTGTAATCCATAGCTCCATTTTGTGCAAGCCGAGGAGTCCTCGAGCTTGAGGAGCTTAGGTAGAATGCGCGTACCGATTTTCGTTATTTTTAGACATCGTTTACCCTTCCAAATAGCCTCTAGGACCTATTTTTTAACTAGGCCGGTCACTAGATGTGAAACCGGTCAAAACTAGTTTAGAAACTATAAAAAGAGCTAGAGAGCTCATTTTTGAGGTGAGCTTGTTGGAGTAGAGAAGAGCTTAGAGCTATTTTGAGCTTGTAATAGTGATCTTGAGCAATAGAACTAATTTCCCACCTTCCATTGTGTCTTGCTTGTCTCTTCATTGTGTGTGTGTATGTGTGTGTGCATCTTTGCGCTTCTCACCTTCACTCTCACATCATCTCACGTTCACGATCTTCATATCACTCCTACCTCTCCCACGGATTGACATTAAGGAGGTGAAGCTTCTTACGTGGTTCTCACCATTGTGCTAGAGCAACATAAGTCAATAGAGCTCATATTGTCACGAAAAATATTTGGAGTTCCAATCTCCAAACCAAGATCTGTGAATAGTGTCTTCATCCACATAGCTTCTTGAGTAGCTATGGCAAGACCTCTGTATTCAGCTTCAGTGGAAGAGAGAGCAACTATGGGTTGCTTCTTGGATGACCATGAAACAAGTTTTGATCCTACAAAGGTAAGATAACCTGAGGTGCTCATTTTGTCTTCCTTGGAGCCAGCCCAATCTGCATCAGAGAACAATTTCAAACTTAAATCAGATACATAAGGGTAGTATAACCCCTCATTCATGGTGCCTTTGAGATATATGAGTATCCTCTTGGCAGCCTCCATGTGAGGTTTCCTGGGTGTCTGCATAAATTGACTTAGCACACTAACACTATAACATATATCAACCCTTGTCAATGTGGCATAGTTCAAACTACCCACAAGACTTTGGTAACCTGTCACATCTTCTATGAGTTCACCTTTATGTGAGGTCAATTTGTGATTAACCTCCATTGGAGTACATGCAATCTTGCATCTTGAATTTTGCCAACATGTCTTTAATATACTTTCTTTGAGTGAGAAACAAACCATGATCTTTGAAATCACTTATCTTGAATTCTTCTCTCATTTGTTCTTTGATTCTCTTCATGCCATCTGTATCATTTCCTATAAGTATAATATCATCTACATAGACACACAAATAGATGACTTCAAAATTAATCCTTTTTATGAATAATGATGGATCTACCTTGCTAGGTTGAAATCCTTTGTCCTACAAGAATGAGACAAGCTTGTGATTCCAAGCCCTTGGGGCTTGTTTGAGTCCATATAAATCTTTATTAAGTTTATACACATAATCAAGATATATGTGATTCTCAAAACTAGGTGGTTGTGCCATATATACCTCTTCTACTATCCATCCATTGAGAAATGCATTTTTTACATCCAATTGAAGTACCTTCCAATTATTGGAAGAGGCAATACTAAGAAAAATGCTAATAGTAGGCATCTTTGCCACATGAGAGAAGGTCTCCTCATAATCAATCCCCTGAGTTTGTGCAAAGCCTTTTGCCACAAGCCTCGCCTTATACCTGTTAATGGAGCCATCTGAGTCCTTCTTCAATTTGTAAATCCACTTTGAGCCTATCACTTTCATTGACAGAGACTTGGGAACCAACTCCCAAGTGTTATTCTCTTCAAGAGCTTCAATTTCTTCTTCCATTGCATGCCTCCATTCTAATTTCTTCTTTGCTTCCTCACATGTTGAAGGTTCCTCCTTATTTATGTCCTGTGTTAGATAGATTGAATGTTTAGTGACTAGAGAAGTATGAAACCCATACCTTTCCGGTTTTCTTTTCTCCCTCATGGACCTTCTTAGGCCATGATGTGATGATTGTGCCTCTTGTCCAAGTTCCAGAATTTTTGCTTTACCTTTAGAATTCCACATTTTGAATTTTTCATACTGAGTTGCTTCATCATCTTCTGAGGTATCCTGCTCTTCAACTTTAGAAGAATTATCCTTAACAAGTTTTGGAAATTCTTCTTCAAGATCATAAGGTAGGTTGACCTTTCTACATGAATCTTCATACTAAGAAGTATTCTCATCAAATACTACATCTCTACTCACCAAGAATCCTTTGGTTGTTGGGTTGTATAATATGTAGCCCTTTTGATTGTTGTCATATCCAATGAATACACACCTTTCTACTTTGGGATCCATCTTGCCTCTAACCTATGAAGGAAGATGAGCAAAAGCAACACATCCAAAAATCTTACAATGATCCAAGATTGGTCCTTCCATTCCAAGCCTCATATGGTGTCATGCCATCAAGTGATTTTGAAGGTAACATGTTAATCAATTAAGTGGTTATGGATACAGCCTCAGCCCATAAGTAATTAGGTAAGTGCTTCTCATTTAGCATAGACCTTGGAGCTTCAACAATTGTCATATTCCTTCTTTTTGCCACTCCATTTTGCTCAGGAGTGTACCTTGTAGTTATCTCTCTTTTTATTCCCCTCTCTTGAAGAAAGGAGTCAAATTCATGGGAGAAGTACTCTCCCCCTCCATCTGACCTTAGCCTTTTGCATGTTTTACTTGTTTAATTCTCCACAAGAGCCAAATATCTTTTGAAGCATGAAAAAACTTCATCTTTGTGTTTCATAAAGTATAGTATAGTCCATCTACTGCAATCATCAATGAAGGAGACATAATACCTTGATCCAGATATTGAAGCATCCTTGCTAGGTCCCCATACATCTGTATGAACCAAATCCAAGAGATCTCCATGCATATATCCTTTCTTTGTGAATGGTAACCTATGAGACTTTCCAAATCAACATGCACGACACTTATAAATCATGTGTTGTTTTGACAAGTTAGGGAGTCCAAGTACACTTTGGTCCCTGCAAATTTGCTTTAATGATCTTTCACCAATATGTGCTAACTTTTTGTGCCATACTTCCAATTTTGTGAGTGTCTGACTACCAGACATCAAGTAAAGTCTTCAAAAATTACAAGAGGTAGTTCACAAGTGAACTCTACAAGGAGTTTACATTTCCTTAAAATTTATAAGCCTTTTGATGACCCATGTTACTGTTAGTGCCCATGTGAAAGGCCAAATGGCCACTGGACACTTCTTTGAATATGGTCTTTAATAAAACATATAGTGGCCTGGTCAGTCATAGACTATAAGTTCGACCGCATTTGTAAGACCTAACAAGTTTGTCTTCGTGCTCCCTGTGTATTGTGTTTTTCTATGTATTATGCAGTCTTTGTGCGAAGTACCATGTGTGGCTTTAGGAGCTCAGTTTTCTACTCCGAGGATATCATCATGGAGATCGAGAGAGAGGAGCGCACTATGGTGGATCGTCATAGAAATACTTCACTGGTATTAGAGCAGTTTGATGCAAAAGCTTTGTTCCTTTTGTATGAGCAAATCATCGTGGACATCGAGAGAAGGAGAGTGCACTTTGGTGCATCGCCATCGAAGTACTTCACTAGTATCAGAGAAATTCGATGCAAAAGCTTTGTTCCTTTTGTTTGAGCGAAGCAAGAACCCCCCCTCGACTTTCTCCAAGGCTTACGACTAAGGTGGCGACCAAGGCATAGACCTTGGCATACCTTGTCATCCGAGTCACTGAAGTCACCATTGGTACCATTGGTTGCACACGAGGGAGGACCTCAACAATCAAGGAATATAGAGGTTCCCGGTACTTCCCAAGAGGTCACCCATCCGAGTATTGTTCCCCCCGAAGCTCGATTAACCATGGCAATCTCTTGCCACTAAGCTACACTCTTGTGGTGTTTGAAGAAGGGTAAATACTAAGGTTGACATTAGCTTGAACATGTTTTGGTCCCTAAAAGCTTCATTCTTTGCTTTCAAAGCCTATTTTTGAAGCATTTTTAGGGTGTCTTTTGGAGCCTTTTTCGAGTAGTTCCGCACATAGTTCTCTTCACACAGGTCCAAGAACATCAAGAAGAGTGTTCTTTGTACTTCTCTGACATTAAATATCAACCTTTGGGGCTGTGTTTTTAGCCACACTCGTAAAACTACAGGCTTCTTGAAAGATTTCAGTTTTGGTGGGAGCAACTGTTCCAAATTTATGCAGGTTTTTTTTTTAGCCAAAAACATCAGAGTTGACAGACACTTGCAGGTGTTATTGGTTAGTTTTTGGGTTGTGCATTCAGCCTTTTGGTGTCACTTTACTGCATATATTGAGCACATACACATTATGTATGCTTTTGTGGATACCGCTTATGTATGTCCATGTGGTCATTGATATAGCGGTTACGTTCTTTTCCTAAAGCCTTTTACATTTGATAAAGACGGTCGTGGTGAGGTTTTCTTAACTAGGAGACACCCAGATGTCGAGGTCTTTTTGGTGATGCAGGTGGAAGACTTACCCAGCCTCGCCATAGGAGATGTATGATAGTTGTTCATAGGTGCTCGATAAGCCTAGTTGGCTTCTATTGGGTAATTGATTATATGCAGTGGAGTTGGTGATTCACTATGCAGGCAAACATGTCAGTACTTGAAGTTTTATGATATTTTGACATTGTTCATACACTCATTTTGCAGAGGATACTCTGGCAAATTTTTTCTAGATTTTTGGTTTTGTCAACTATACGGTGGTCGATTTACTCCTTGATACACCTATTCGTTGGTGTTCGGACTCTTCTAGCTCCATTATCATTCCATTTAGTTCTCTACCATCATGGCATCAGAGGTCTCAGGCACATCCGGTGGATCAGGGTCTAGTGCTAGTGTTCCAAGGAGGAGCTATAACTTGCAGGGCAAAGACCATCTTGAGATCCGAAAATTTGATGGTAAAAAATTTTCTCTATGGAAGAATCAAATTAAAGATGTGCTGATTCAAAGGAGGCAATGAAGCTAGTAAATGGAATTTCAAAGAAGCCTGCTAACATGGATGAAGATGATTAGGATGAGTTAGATGAAATGGCCAGGTCTACCATTCACTTGCACCTGGCAGATAATGGTTACTTTACAATATTAGCCTGTGAAAGTGCAGAGGAGCTTTGGAAGAAGTTATGCAATACATATGAAAAAGAGACGGCATCAAATAGATTCTATCTGATGAGAAAAGTATATGACCTCCATATGAAGGACACAGATAGTGTTGTTGCTCATCTAAATGAGTTTGATGCTATGTTCTCTCAGTTACAAGCTCAAAAAATGGATATGGATAATGAAATGAAAGCAGTATTGTTGTTATGCACCTTGCCTTCATCATGGGATACATTTTGCACAGCTATTAGCAATTGTGCACCTAGTGGTAAACTCATCTATGATGACATATGTGGAGCACTCTTGAGTGAGGAGATTCGTAGAAAATCTATGGTTGGCACTCAGTGTGGAGATGCATATAATGTTCATGATTCTTACCAAGGAAAGAATCAACAACGTGGTAGGAGCAAGAACAAGGAAAAGAATGGTCAACAGAATAAGAGTAGAAGTAAATCAAGGAAGAGGGATATCGAATGCCATTATTGTCATAAGAAAGGACATATGAAGAAAGATTGTTATGCATTAAAGAATGCTAAAGGTAAAGGACAGAATGTTGATGGGCATGTTAAACAGTTACCTACACCATCTACTTTGACTGTGAAGATTGAAGAAATTAATGCTATTTTTTATGATGCTAATGTGCTTACATTTTATAGTATTGTGCCAACTGAGGCTCTTATGGCTGATTCTCTTTCCCACACCTGGCTGCTACATTCTGGTCCTTCTTTCCATGTGAGACCACATAGAGAATGGTTCTCTAATGATACAGCAAAGTCTCTTGGTACCGTGAGACTTGGTGATTCTTACCAGTGTGATGTTGTGGGGATTGGAGATGTGGTTGTGCAGTTCATTGATGGTTCAAAATTTACTATGCATAATGTACGCCATGTACCTCAGTTATCATGCAGTTTGATGTTACTTGGTCAACTTGTTGACCTTGGTTACAAGGTGGTCTTCTATGCTTAGTCCTTTCGCATATCAAAGGGCAATATGGTTATTGCAAAAGGAAGCAAAGTTGGCTCACTTTATCCTTTATTTGTATTATAGAAAGAACACTTGTCAGTTGGCATGGTTGTTTGGGCCATATATCTCATAGTGGAATGGAAAATCTATCTTGTTCTGGCTACTTACGTCTGTTATCTTTCTCTAATTTTTCATTTTGTGAGCATTGTCAATATGGAAAGCAAACTAGAAATGTGCATAGAATGCACATTGAATCTTCAATTCAGCATTTAGATATCGTTCATACAGATGTGTGTGTTCCTATGCTGACTAGGTCTTTAGGTGGTTCTCTTTACTTTGTCACTTCCATAGATGATGCTACTAGAAAAGGTTGGGTATATCCCTATCAAATCGAAGGATGAGGTATTCCCTACTTTCAAAAAATGGCTTGCTTCAGTTGAGACTGGAAAAGGAACTAATCTTAAGGCTTTACGTTCAGATAATGGGGGTGAGTATACCTCACATGAATTCAGCCTTTTTTATCAGTCTAGAGGGATTCGTAGAGAGTTTACAGCTCCTTATACCCATGTACAGAATGGTGTAGCTGAGAGGATGAATAGAGCTATTCAAGATAGGGTAGTCTCTATGTTGCATCATGCAAACCTCTCACAAGGTTTTTGGGCAAAAGCAGTATTGACTACAGTTCGTGTGATTAACCTTTCACCTAGTACTGCCAAAGGTTTGAAAGTGGCACAAGAGTTATGGACAGGTAAGCCACCATATTATGATCATCTTCAAGTTTTTGGGTGTGAAGCATATGTTCATATACCAAAGAATCTTAGACAAAAGTTGGATCATAAGTCAAAGAAATGCATTTTTCTTGGATATGGTCGAGAAGGACAATTTACATATTCCTTATGGTATCTTGAAACATGGTCAGTGATCAAAACTAGTGATGTCAATGAATCTAAGATGCATAAACAGCCCATTAAGGAGGTTGAAGTGAGAAAAGTGGTGTTTGAGGATACTAGTCCTCCGGTTAGCATGCATAAAAATGTTGCTCATAGGGATGTTCAAGAGAATGTCCATTCAGATCATTCTACACATATTCTTGTTCAGCAACCATTGAGATGTTCTGCACGTGTCTCACATCCACCTGATAGATATGTTCCAGGTTTAGATTTGTTATGCTAACAGATCCCGGCGAGCCCTCTTACTACAAAGAGGCTATGCAGACAAAGGACCATGTCAAGTGGGAGCATGCCATGAAGAGTGAGCTGGATTCTATTCACAAGAATGGGGATTTGGTACCTTTGCCAAAGGCCAGGAAAGCTTTACCATGTAAATGGGTATATAAGCTGAAATTCACATCAGATAGTGCTTCTCCAAAGTATAAAGCACGACTTGTTGCAAAGGGTTTTAAGCAACAACATGGTGTTCATTTCGAGGAAATCTTCTCTCCAGTGGTTAAGATGACTACCTTGCGCATGTTGCTTGGATTCGTTGCAATGGAGGACTTAGAGCTATTCCAAATGGATAAAAAACCTGCTTTCTTGCATGGAGATCTTACAAATGGGATCTATATGGAACAACCAGAGGGTTATGTAGTTCCTGGCAAGGAAAATCTAGTTTGTAAGCTTAAGAAGAGCTTGTATGGACTTAAACAGTCCCCTAGACAATGGTACCAAAAGTTTGATGCTTTTATGAAGTCTCAAGGCTATTCTCGAAGCAATGAGGATCATTGTCTCTACACAAAGAGATGCTCAAATGGCAGCTTGATATGCTTGATACTTTATGTCAATGATACGATGATTGTTGGGAAGTCCTCTTATGATTTGTCAATTCTCAAAAAGAAGTTGAGTCAGACATTTGATATGAAGGATTTGGGGGATGCCAGACATATTCTTGCCATACGCATTACTCATGATAGGATCAAAAGATGCATATACTTGTCTCAAAGTGAGTACATATCCAAAGTACTTCACAGGTCAATATGCAGGGTGTAAAGGCATTGAGTACACCTTTACCCACATATGTGAAATTGAGCAAGGATGATTGCCCCAAATTAGATGAAGAAAAGGAATTCATGACCAAAATTCCCTATCAGTCTATTGTTGGTAGTCTCATGTATGCTATGGTAGCTATGAGACCAGACATTGCATTTGCAGTGGGATTTGTGAGCAGATATATGTCTAATCCTGGCAAGAAACATTGGGAAGAGGTCAAGATGATTTTAAGATATTTGAGTGGCACTAAGGACAAGTGTCTATGCTTAGGTAGAGGGAAAGCATCCATTATTGGTTACACAGATTCTGACTATGTTGGTTGTGTAGACAATCGTAATTCTACATCAGGGTACATTTTTCATTTTGTTGGAGGTGATATCTCTTGGAGATCTCATCTTGAAGAATGTACAATTGTTTCCACCACAGAAGCAGAGCATGTTGCAACAAGTGAGGCATGTAAGGAAGCGTTGTGGATTTCTCAACTTGCTTGTGATATGGGTTTATCTCAACATGTACCTCGTCTGCTCAGTGATAGTCAGAGTGCCATTGTTTTGGCTAAGAATCCAGTCTATCATGCAAAGACCAAGCACATTGAGGTGAGGCATCACTTCATTCAAGATTTCTTAGCCACTGAGCGCATTATTCTTGAGAAGGTTCACACTCGAGATAATGTTGCAGATGCTTTGACTAAAGCTCTGTCACAGGATAGCTTTCGACACAGTTGTCACTTGATGGGGGTTACTTGATTCATGATCTTACACAATCACTTGTATACTGTGTAACATGCCCATCAGGTGGGAGGTATAGTTTTTATACTTACACTCAGGTATTCTTTATCATTCTTTATTTTTCTCCCATAGTTACTTTGGTCATATTGGCCTTTAGCGAGAGATTGTTACCATTAGTGTCCATGTGAAAGGCCAAATGGCCACTGGACACTTCTTTGTATATGTTCTTTAATAAAGCATATAGTGGCCTAGTCAGTCACAAATTGTAAGTTCAACCGCATTTGTAAGACCTAAGAAGTTTGTCTTCGTGCTCCCTGTGTACTGTGTTTTTCTGTGTATTCTTCAGTCTCTGTGTGGAGTACCGTGTGCGGCTTTAGGAGCTCAATTCTCTACTCCGAGGATATCGTCATGGAGATCGATAGAAGGAGAGCACACTGTTGTGCATCGCCATCGAAATACTTCAACCCAAGCCATCACTTGGACTTTCCATGGACTTGTTCCAACAGAATATAGTGCAAGGTGTTGAAAAATATCCTATTTGCAAATATAGTTAATGAAGGTGATGTAGATCGCATTGAAGATGGTGATATTATTCATATTCCTATTCATGATGTGGTTCCTACTGCACCTACTATAGAGCAACTTCATTGGGATGACAAAGATGCTCATGCACATGCATTGATAACCTTGTCTGTCAAATGTGTCGTTATTCCTCACATTTGCTCTTGCAGAACAACAAAGGATGCATTGCAGGAAGATCATTCTAGGCAAAACAGGTTCATTATGTGTGTTCCACATTAAGCTTTGTTGGCTAGTCAGAAGGGCAAAGGTAAATGGAGCTCTTCTACTAGTAAGCAAAAATCTGCTAATTTTGCACAATCAAAGAAGGATGTCAGAGATGAGAAGAAAACAAAAAATCAAAAATTTTTGCAAATATTGTAAAGGAAATGATCATTTCATAAAGAGTTGTCCGAAACTGGCTGCAAAAGAGGCAAAGAAGAAAGAGGCTAGAATGGCTTTTGCAGAGGCCTCTACACCCAAAACACAGTCTCTTAATCTTGTGTAGAATAAAGAGTGGGCATTTACTACTATTTGTACTTATGACCTATCTTCATATGAACATTGTATGTTTGCAGTTTACATAGATAGGGCAACCAAACATATTACCTTATATTGTAGTTTCTTCACTTCACTTGAGCCTACCCCTAAAGGGAGTACTACCACATGAGCCAAAAACTCCTCTTATCCTATCATGGGAGTTTGTAATATCATTCTCACTACTACTTATGGTAGTTCTTTTACATTGTCGGATGCTTTATTTGTGCCAGGGATCAAGAAAAATTTGTTATTAGTTTCAGCATTAGCCAAGATCATCTTGGTTGTAAAATTTGGTTGGTAACAGATGTATAGTTCATGATCTATCAAATGGCAATCTCATTATTGCTTCTGGCATTTTATGTTATGGGTTGTTTAAGCTCATAGACCGAAAAATATATGAATGATTCAGCATGTGCAGTACATGATTCTCAGGCTATGTAAGATGTAAAGCTTTGGCATGCATGCTTTGGTCATCTGAATTTTGTTAGTTTGCTATGCCTACAGAAATCTAAAATGGTGTCCTACCTACCCAAACTTGAGGCACCTGGTAAACATGTTTGTGAAGGTTGTATTTTGGGCAAAATACAATGTTCATCATTCCCAAAAGATGGTTTAGTTTGAGCTACTTAGAAATTGAAGCTTCTTCACAGTGATGTCTATGGTCCTATGCAGACACCTTCTTTTGGGAACTATCTTTACCTCGTGACTTTCATTGATGATTTTTCTAGGCTTATATGGGTATATCCACTGAAATCAAAGTCTGAAGTGTTTATGTGCTTCAAACAATTTTTGGTTTTGGTTGAACATCTATCAGCATGTAAAATGGGCACCCTCCATTCTGATCGATAGGGGGAATATATGTCCTCTGATTTTAATGTATTTCTAGTTGAATGTGGGATAAAACATCAGTGTACAGTGTGATATAAACCTCAACAAAATGGAGTTGCAGAAAGGAAGAACAAGCTTTACCACATAGATTCTGGCTTGAGGCTATTATGTGTGTAGCATATGTACTTAATAGGTGTCCCATTAAAGCATTGCAATCTATCACTCCATATGAGGCTTGGGATGTTTGCAAGCCATCTGTTGCTCACTTGCATGTCTTTGGTAGTTTGGCATATGCATTAGTGCTTCAACAGCAATGCAAAAGATTAAATGATAAAGAAGTGAAATGTATTTTTGTTGGGTACAGTTCTAAAAGCAAAGGTTCTAGTCTGTATCATCCACAAACTAAACACATTTTGTTTAGCCATGATGTTGTTTTTGTGGAAGATGTTATTCAGCCATTACTTTCATGTATTAAGGAGACATCAGTTAGCTCCAAAGATATGTATGACACATTGCTTCCTCTTTTGTCAGGTGAATAGTCTAATGATGGTCCAAATGAGGCAATTTCTCAGCCTTTATGGGTTTCATGTGATGATGCAAATCATTCCATTTCTTATGCAAATTTACATGATGCACTTGTTGATGAGACAGTTGATATTGAGAAGGCAAAAACTATGCCAAGATGGTTGGTGCAAACTCTGTCTGATAGAAAATTAGATGCATCTGTATCATATCATACTCGTTTAAGCTCTCATAGTGCTTCCTTTGAATCAGATTCCTATGCTATGGCTGCCTCTAGTCTTTATGATGAGAATGAGCTTGTTTTGTTTGATGAAGCACAAAATTCAAAAAATTGGATGGTTGTTATGCAATCAGAATATGATGCTATTATGAAGAATGGTAGCTGGTCTTTATGTGACTTGCCTTCTGGAAAGAAGGTCATTGGCACTAAGTGGGTATACAAGCTGAAGTGTAAGCTTGATGGAATAGTTGAGAGGTATGAGGCTAGGCTTGTTGCAAAGGGTTATGCTCAAGAAAGAGGCATTGATTTTGATGAGACCTTTGCTCTTGCATGCCGAATGACTACCATTCATAGCATTTGTGCACTTGCAGCTCATTGTGGTTGGAACATACATCAGTTGGGCATTAAAACTGCATTTTTGAATGGTGACTTGCATGAAGAAGTGTATGTTTTTCAACCATGTGGTTTTGTGTAGAAAGGGCATGAAAACAAAGTGTGCAGGTTGAAAAAGGCATTATATGATTTGAACCAAGCACCACGTGCTTGGTATGAAAAGATACATGCCTACTTCATTGCACATGGTTTTGAGAATAGTCCAATTGAGAGCACCTTATATGTTAAGTGTGCAAATGATGTGCTTCTGATCTTTGTTGTCTATGTTGATGACATGCTGCTCATTAGTCCTCATGAGAAGCATAGTGCTAATTTTAAGGCGGATTTGCATGCCTCATTTCAGATGTCAGATTTGGGGCATTCGCATCATTATTTGGGCATTCAGTTTATGCAAGTTGATGGCGGAATAGCTTTGTGTCAAACAAAATATATTGACACATTATTGCAGTGTTTTGGCCTTGAAAATTGCAAAGCTGTTACCACTCCTATGGAAACAGGTTTACAGTTGAGTCTTCATGATACTGAATTTGCATTTGATGATGTTCTCTATCAACAGAGTGTTGGATGCTTGATTTACTTATGCATTAATTGACTAGATATTCAATTTGTTGTCTCACAGATGAGTAGGTTTATGCATTGCTTCAGGTGTCAAGCACTCATAAGTGGTTAAGTACATCTTTCGCTACTTGAGTGGTACTTGGCCACTTGGATTGTTTTATCCCAAGCGGGGGATCACTACTGCCAAATTTACATGCTTTTTTTACTCTGATTGGGTTGGTTGCTATGACATTCGTGTATCCACTAGTGGTTTTTGATTCATGCTTGGTAGCTCATGCATATCTTGGTTGAGCAAGAAGCAACCTACTGTGGCCACTTCTAGTTGTGAGGCTAAGTATAAGGTAGCTTTCACAGCAAATGTTCAATGTGTGTGGCTCAAACGCCTTATGGATGATTTGGGTGTTGTTCAGGCTTCTACCAACACCATCTTCACTAACAGTGAAAGCGCATTGGTAGTTGCGAGGAACCCTATGTTCCATCCTCGCACGAAGCACATTGAGGTGCACTATCATTATGTCAGGGAGAGGTTCTTTGCTAGAGAGATCAGTTTGGCATATGTGCCCACATAGGAGAACATTGCAGATCTTTTCACAAAGGCTCGGCCTAGGGAGAAGTTTGAAGCTTTCCGCAAAGCTTTGGGCTTACTCCTGTTGTGGATTGATTCCACATAACTTGGCATTTCCTTATACATGAGTTCTAGCTCCTCGTTTATCACATCACCCCTAGGGGGCATTTGTTGATATATTTAGGTAGAGATATGTGTGAACACACTAGGACCATTGGGTTGGTAATACATTCAGTATTGTGTGTTGTGCTCCAAGGCTCTTCTTCTTCTTCCTTGTGTTGTTTGCGTGCTTTTGTAGACCTCAAACTCCAACAGGAATAGGTCCTTGAACTTGAATTTCCATCTCATTCAAGATTATTCTTTGCCACTATCACTTGTTTAAAGATCGATGAATGTGTAGATTTCTTCTAATTCTTAGCATATCCTCAAACTTGCTACCATTACTCCATTCTAGAACCTTTGAATGGTGCGAATCCTACCCAATTAGGAGGTGAGCCTCTAAAACATTACAAGCACTTGTTTCGTGACTTAAGAGGCACTGGCCTTTATAGTTCATTTGGCGATCGTCATTGATGTCCTTGAATCTGATCTAATTTCTTCAACCTTGGTTCCAAACATGCTTCCACTAACAAAAACATTTTGACCAAAGCTTCTTATCTCTTTGGAAATTTTCTTTCTCAACCCCCTTGATGCTTCCAATAGGAAAGCATATAGAATTATGTTGTTAGATGCTAATAGCCCACTTTGAGTCATTACGAACGGGGCAAAAGGGCTTCATCTTGTTCTAGACTTTCCACAAAGAGAAAGATAAGGTTCAATCCCTTGGGGACCATACCGAACAGAGAGAACAACAACATGATCTAATCAAGGCCTTTCCATTTAGGGACATCAAAGAGGGACAAGTTTCTACTCTTCCTAAAGACAAGCTTCACCCAAGATTCATGATCATTATCCGAGGCTTTGATCATTCATTTACCCACAAGCTTATTAGCCATAACTTATGTATCTAGAATGACAAAGTGCCCATTTCCTTGAAGCTAGTACATATCTCTCATTTAAACTTACGCACCCACTCTTGTTGGGGTCTCCTATCCAAACAAAGTTTTTGCAAGATTTATCAATGGTAAGTGGGCTATCAAAGTAGCCAGCAATGTCTTATGTAATCTTCTTGGATCCAACTCTGATAGAAGAACCATGTAGTAGTATCTCTGAGGCGAGAATGATGAGGACATCCTAAATAGCTGAGAAAAGTGATTGAGAATAAATTCACAATAATCCTCCTTCAAGCTGCATGCAATGCCATTATTGTTGGTAATTCTATGGGGGACTTCATTGAGAAGCTTATTTTTAAAAATCTACACATTTCTTTCATGGGCTTGTTCCTCTTGCCTTTCGAATAGTCTTTGAAGAACAATTATAGTTTCTTTCTTCTTATTCCCTCTTCACATTTGAGATTACTCCTCCCCTTGAGGACGCCCTTCTGCAGGTGGCTTTTGCCTTAGTTAACTTCCATCTCCAATTGAATAAGCCTTTTGTATAGCTTCTCTCTTCCTTCTTTTTTGATTCTTTCAATCTCCTTTTGAGTTTGGTGCATGATACTTTGAGTTTGATTGATAGCATTGATACAAATCTTAGATATAAGAGGCCTTTTAATAGCATTGATACAAATCTTAGATATAAGAGGCCTTTTACAGGGGTATTGAAACCAACATTTATGACACCCCTAGATTCAACAAAAAAAAAAAGAACTCTACCATACCCCAAACCATAAATGGGGTATGCAATGGTCCTCTCTCATGCAAGAGTTTGAATTTCAACCCCTCTAACACTTGTTCATCGAGATGAAGAAGGTATTCCTCTAGAATATTGCCCATACAAACACGAAGTTGAATGGTAGAGCCCAAAACCTTCTTAACACCCTCCTCCCCATTATGCAAGAGATGCTATAGAGACGATGAGGACATGTTGCAACAATTTTATGTGTCTGCAAAGAATTTGGCACTCTATGTAGAGGATCATCAAGCTATGTATGAAGATATTCTGATAGCAAGCCATCTAGGGTGAAGCAATGGGTTGTTCAAGGACCCTTTGGAATGTTATTAGAGAAAACTGATACAAAAAATATGATAGGAGAGATGTATGGTCAATTTTGGAAGATATCCAAGGGCTTTTCCATTCATATCATGCAAAATAATCAAGAGCTTTAAGAGTGTACTCCCATTTAGATATTCAATGTTATTTGTAATCCAAGTAGATAAGCTAAAAAGGAAATAGATCTCCCTACGAAGGAGATGACAGTTTTATGAATGCATTTTGTATCTCCTAAATATCTTGTACT
This sequence comes from Ceratopteris richardii, assembly GCA_020310875.1. Taxonomy (NCBI): domain Eukaryota; kingdom Viridiplantae; phylum Streptophyta; class Polypodiopsida; order Polypodiales; family Pteridaceae; genus Ceratopteris; species Ceratopteris richardii. The sequence continues at coordinate 1,252,604 of CM035430.1, read as the reverse complement.
TTTTTCTTAATCTAGTTTGAGCCTTTTTTTAAGAGGAAGCTCTAATCTTCCTTCTCTTGAATTGATTGAAAGAAAAATTGTACAAGTGAATGGGCTTAGTGCCCATGGGACTCCCCCCCACAAAATAAGGGTTAGACTATCCCAAGGCAAACACTAGGAAGAATTTCCCGAAGGCATCTGGTTTAATATTGCTCGAAGGCATTACACTGGGCTTAAACCCACATATGTCCTACCATAGGGGGGGTTGAACCCTCACCCCCACCTCAAGAGGTTGTTGAGGTTGTAGCAAGAGAAGACCAAAACCCTCACCACCTTGCATGGAAGCAAGAAGGAAAGCTCAAGAGTGACTCTCCTCTCATCCACCCCTACCTCCAACATGTTCAAATAATTGGCATCAAACACATGCTATGCCACATGCTTGAAAACATGGAGAATAGTGAGTCAAGGATCCTAGTCCATGAGGAAAATACAAGCAATGCAACTACTCTACTCACACAAAGGAGAGACATGCATAGGCACACACACACCACTCTCACACACTCACAAAGACACAATACATAAATGTAAATAGTCTTGGAGTAAAAGAGAGCCTTCTTCCATTCATAAGAGATATTACATGAGAGCACGTCGACCAAAAGCTCCCTCTCTACAAAAATGCCTCTATATATAAACTAAGCTCTATTCTCCATGTGCTCTTTTGAAAATTCAAAAAGTGAGCATGTGTGTGACTACCAAATCTTGGGCAAATATTCCTTTCTAACTAACAAATCCCAAAAAATAGAGGTGTGGGATTTTCACATGTGTTCTCTCATATGTGTGCAAGAGAGGTGGCTATTTACAAGGCTTCTCTACCTTCGTATAAGAGAAATATCAAAAAGTGTCCTAAGAGGGTGTTTTTATGTGAAATTCTAAGTACATACAAAAAGAGTTATTCTTATGGTCTAGGGAGGGTTCCCATGCACAATTGAGGATATGTGCCTCAATGTGTATGTCTTCATTTAGATAAGGGAACAATCTATAACATCTTCTCAGTTGTGATGGGTGGGTGGACACCATCCCCCGAAGAATACAAACACACCAACCAGAAAAGCTTTAGCTTGAGTTCCAAGTCCAGGCTCCCCACTTCTATCCTCAAGATTCGGAGTCTCCTGATGCGGCCGAAACTCCCATCTTTCTTAGAGGTCCTGAGGAGTAGAGAGGAGGCCACACAACCTTCCTTTTTCACATGAAGCATAAAAATAATACACTAATGCAGAGCCCAATTAGATCCATATCTCTATATTAATAAAAGTTCATGAGCTTGGCAAGTTTTAGTAATTTTATATATGGGCACGATAGAAAACTGTTTAGCATTTCACCACGAATAGAAAAAACATATACCTCCCCATGTCTTTCAACTCTTGGTGATGCCACAATCACTTAGACCTTCCGAAATATGTGGGAAACATTGCACTATAAAGCATGAGATGAATATGGGTCTTTTCATGAAGGACTGATGTTCCTAGCTTTTTTAAGACAATGCTCATATCAGCAAGTCCACAAACTATTATGAGAACCATGTGTTCCAAAATGGTTAGATAGTTATGCATAAGAAGAACATACATTGTGATATGTGAGACAAGGATATTGCGATGAAACATAGACTTTATTTCAACAATACATGGGTTTGGCTAATACAAATGCATGTGTATGGCATAATTGGAAACACCCAAAGTGGTGGTACAGATTTTGGAACATTATGCCCAATGTGTTAGTTACCAAAATCGCTATTACAACACCTTTCTCTCAAAAAACCTGGGAGTGACTCCAAAACACAACCATCAAAAGAATCTTTTGCACCAGACACATCTGTCAAGGGCATAAGGCATGTCTAAGTTGTCATATGAAGGTGAGACCTGCAACATATCTAAGTCTTAAATGCACATATTTCCAAGCTGCATATCAAACATATGTTGCACCATAAGTGCGAGGATGCTTCCGACTTCTCAAGGGATAAGACATGTGCAAGCCATTACCTACAAGGTGTTCATGCTACAACTGTTGGAAACACCCAGTAATGAATCATTTAAATCACCTTTAGTTAGATGCTATATACAAAAGCTTACTAGTGTTTTATGAATATGAAAACAGCCTCTATAAGTATTGAAAACAAACCATAATTGATGTGCCATCTTCTTGTAAAGCTTTCCTTCGAGTTGTGGCATAACGCATTCTTAGAGGCCTTGATTTGCCCTCAACAAGCATGTCATGCTCTTTATCATCCAGTATAGGTGTTGAAAGCTATACTTGATCATGGGAGTGAACACTTCCATGTTGCCCATCTGCAATGCCATGGAACATAACACACATAGTAAGATCCTCATGAAGAAGCCAGCAAGTCATTATATGTCACTAGTCATCTTGACGCCTAGATAGTAAATATCCATGCACCTAGGCCCACATTTGATCACCCCCTATGTTAATATAGTTAACCATTTTCTCTCTTCAGTGGTGGCAGGTTCAGACATGATGCAATAAAAAGAAAAAGACCCAAATCCACAAACAGTCATATGGATCTATTTTAAATGAGCTGACAAATGTGTGATACTTAAATTTAAACATGTTTAATGGACATGAAATTGCACATGGCAGTTTTATCAGAACACTTGGGAAGGACAATGAGAGGGGAGATGCCAGAAAAAACAAAACATGATCAAAAAGCTTGAAAATTATCCCTTCAGGCTTCACCAAACACGCCTCCAAGTAAATCCCAAAATTAGTAGGTGGGTTTTCTCAATATCAAAAGGTCAGTTTGCATCCACAAGTCCTCCATATCCTCGAGAAGCACTTCTCTTAGTCGAGCAACACCTTCTCAGGGTTTGAGTATCCAAACAGTCAAGTGTTCGTTGGTTAATGTATGCATGGGTGTGGATTGAATCCCATAAGGCAGGCACAGACATCACGCTATAAGGAGAGATTGGAACCACTAGGGGAATAGATTCTGAGCAATCTGCAGACATAGGATCCTTCCGAGCCACCAAGGATCTCCCCGAAGCGAGCCTTTGTCGATCATCCTAATAGTACCGACTTCACAATTTGTATAAGTCTTGCATTTATCAAGTCATAGGTGCAAACAGGTTGAACATACTGCTCCTCATGCATCTTTAGATTCTTAATGTAAACTATTGCTTCCTTGAAATGCTATTGTAAAATGAGCCAGACCAAGGAGTTCGTGGTGAGTTCACCTCCGTGAATTAGACACAAACATTCCAGAGATAGAAAAGGGGAGAAAACAAACTCATGATGTGTGTTGATGTGTTTTCATGCATTACCACTTGAATATTTCGAGGTAACAAAAAAATTGATAAACCAGAACCCAAGTACAAAGGGATGATCCCAAAACTAATCCTTCAGTTCTTTTAACAAACGTGAAGAATTTCCCATTCTGTTATGATGCACACACATATGTGCTCCCAAATACTTAGAGAAATAGCATCCGAAGTCGGCAATTGGAAACGTGTTGATCCCATTAGTATGATCGATCGGCCCTTGGCAAGCTGCATCAGGATCATCAAGAAGTAATCTACCATATCACCGCAACTGAGGAACAAGTCATTTAGAAACATGAATCCATCGTGTTGCAAAACTTCCTTGACTTAGAACATAAATGTCGGAAAAATAAATCGGCAACATCTGAAACATAAGCACCAGACAAGCTAAAGGATGCATATCCTGCAGCATAAAAAGAAAACAAATCGAAAAGAGCACCACGGCTCATTCCAAGAAGCTTGACACCAAGAGGAGACTAGACATCAATAGGTGGAGGGCAACAGAAGCAACAACATCACTTGGTCCTCAGGAGGGAAGCCAGGGTTGAGCGAATGCAAAATAGAAGAAAAATGGTCACATGAATAAGCATGTAGACTGGAAATAGAAGTCCTTGAGATCACCAAAGAGTCGAATGCCAACTTATATCTGCACGAGATGGTTGGCAAGGAAATAGCCGGACGGAGTTGATATGTAGTAAGTGCTCTGGCAGACTGTAGTTCCATGCATGCATCCGCCTGCCAAGCAAAGACTCAGGGAGCCCAAGGAGAACAATACGCAACAACTGAAATGGCGTCCCACAACCATGCCCAACAACTGCACAAGCATTTTGGTGTGAAGCAAAACCAAGGAGATGGAGGGGGAGCTTGAATCGAGCTCAACCCCAACCTTCATTCAGGAGTATGTGCATGTAGACATTGAAGCGGAGCATTGCAAGCAAGAGACGGTGAGAGATCCATGCGATCAGACATGAGGGTAGAAGTGCGCACCACTTGATCCCAAGCATGGGGAAACTCATGGCTTCAACACCCCTACTGTCAAGAACTCGACTGCACATTATCGTGGCAACAGGGATACCAAAGGTGAGGTGTACACAATGGAAGCTTGCAGAGACCAACACCAAGATGGAGAGAAAGCCAAATACCTCGAGCCTGTGCAATCTCCCCCACCATAGCGCCCACAGGGGGAGCTCGTGATCGAGCTCAACCCCAAGGTGAAGGCAAGATGGAAATGACACCAACAGTGTGGCAAGGTATCTCGCCAGGAAGAGGGAGATAGAGGACCAAGTACTGTCATGTACGAGTGTATAAATGAACATAATGAAGACAGTAAGGGAAATAAATCCCTCAACTACCCTAGCGAGCACAATGACTCTCACCACAAACACGTGTTGTCACCCACCCACATTAAGAGTGAGTGCAGAATTTTAAAAAAACTTGAATGCCAACCATTTCCACTATTAACACATATCAAGGTTCTAGAGGTCTTCAAAAAAATTTTCCATGTCAATTTGATTCTGGAGACAACTCTTACAAATTTGATGCTCAAAAATTCTTCACTTCTTTTTGTAATAATATTTTTTTATGATAAAGAAGAGGGAGAGGGGAGCAAAGAGGGTACTACCCATCCCCCTTTCCAAGACAACCACTCAAAACAAGAAATGATAGTGGTGGAGAGTGATGCCACTGAGTGAGTGTGTGGGAGTGTGTATATATGAAGAAGTAAGAGAGAGAAAGGGATTAGGGAGTCTTTTTGTGCATCAGACTAAAATGAACTAAAACTTTACTACAAAAACAAGAAAATGGGGAGCTAATGATCCAATGGAAGGGTGAAAGTGTCATGCAAGAACTCAAATCCTATGTAATTGAGCAAAAGAAAAAAATTGCAACACAATACTTTACCACACATTCTTGAGCTCTCCAAGTGATGAAAGGCCGATCATCCCCGACAGCGGCGCCAAAATTGTGTTGAGGTTGTAGCAAGAGAAGACCAAAACCCTCACCAGCTTGCATGGAAGCAAGAAGGAAAGCTCAAGAGTGACTCTCCTCTCATCCACCCCTACCTCCAACACGTTAAAACCATTGGCATCAAACACATGCTATGCCACATGCTTGAAAACACGGAGAATAGTGAGTCAAGGATCCTATTCCATGAGGAAAATACAAGCAATGCAACTACTAGAAATGAGGATGTTTTTATGTGAAATTCTAAGTAGATACAAAAAGAGTTATTCTTATGGTCTAGAGAGGGTTCCCATGCACAATTGAGGATGTGTGCATACCCCACAACCCAACAGAGGCAAAAGGCCCAACCACCCACACTAGGAAGATCTTGAGGTATCAATAATGGATAATGGTGTTAAGTGTATTAACAAGATATTTGATGATTTCTATGTAGAGGAGTGTATCAAGAGAAATTTAGCAACTCGTTTCAATCCTTCATTCAATGGTGTGTCTAAAAGAATGAATCACGTGTGCCAGAATTTATTATACACTATCAAACTAGTGATCTCTTCACAAATTCATGAAGAGGCGCTTAAAATTTTGGCTCATGTTTGCCATTGGCTTGCCAATCAGGCTACAAAGAGTAGCAGCTTTGAGCAAGATTGGTTTGGAAAGCAGATCCTATATAACCACTTGTAAGTTTTTATGCATGTGTGCACAATGAAGAGGACCAATCTATACATATGAAATCCATCAAAGAGAGCTTCATGGGTGATTGAGAAGAATGAGAGAAGGAATACATGTTCTGAAAACATGTCTGACATAATATTATTTGCGTTCATGATGTTGTATTTCATTGATCATAGCTCCTAAAATAAGTAACACAAGTGAAAATGAGAAGGAAAGAATCAAATTAACAGAGAACAAATCACCAAAATGAAGAAATAATTGAAGACAAACTTACCATATGTGAGGTAGAAGAAAACGGAAAACAAAATGATGCTTTGTTCTTATCGATTCAAGAATGAAAATCAATGACATGCTAATGAAAATCAACAACTTGCTAATGGAAAACAAGCAAAAACAAATAATTTCAACCCAAAAAAAAGGAAATCTAGACATTCCACAATATAATGGTAAAACTAAATCAATATACATCACCAATTAAAACATCCATGAGAGTACCAAAACAATATACTCTTACTCTTGACTGTGTAATGTTGGAGATGAAGAAGAGTCTTTTGCCTTTAAAGAGGTTGAATTTTGCACATTACATGATGAACCAGTTGCTTTTGCTATAGCAGAAGATGAAAGCTTTACCAAAAAACCACACTTGGAATGTGATACCTTAAGTCAAAGATAAGAAAGTATTTCCAAAAAAGTAAAAATTAAGATTCATAGCCAAAAAAATCAACACCAATTAAAACATCCATGAGTACCAAAACAATATACTCTTACTCTTGACTATGTTATGTTGGAGATGAAGAAGAGTCTTTCGCCTTTAAGGAGGTTGAATTTTGCACATTACATGATGAACTAGTTGCTTTCGATATAGCAAAAGATGAAAGCTTTACTAGAAAACCACACTTGGAATGTGATACCTTAAGTCAAAGATAAGAAAGTATTTCCAAAAAGGTAAAAATTAAGATTCATAGCCAAAAAATTCAACACCAAAGGGGTTTGCATTTTAGGGAGTCTTGTCTCTTGTTGCTTGCGATCGTAGACATATGGATCTTGAGGTAGACCATATGAATTAAAAGATCAGCTATTTTGTACATATAGAGTAGTTCACATAAAGATTTGAAAGTACAAAAATTCCTATATGTCAAAACCTATAAACGTTCTGACAAACAAACCAAAACGAAGTTTTCAATTTCCATAATGTTCAACAAAAAAGAATCAGAAATAAAAAGAGATCACGGAAATAATTCTAAGGAAATTGAAACACAACAAACCCAGGTTTCTAAGAAGTTCAGCATCCATCATGTTTGTTTTACATTCTGACGATAAAAAACTCACATTTAAGAGAGTGACTCAATGATAGTAATATTGACACAATGGAAACGAAGAAGTAAAGTACTTCTAGACACAATTCAAGTGTACTTTCTCCTAAAGGAAGTATTTCCCTACATATAAACTGATTCCATTGACAAAAAGAGCAACTCATCTATAACACACTCAGAAGGACGATGTATTAAATCTCAGGTTAACTAGAGCCTAAGATTATGTCAAGCCACCCATAATTGTTGCTTGTTAGGTAATAGTTTTACAGATGGGCTTTCACTAGAACACCCAAGAATACTTAACCATGGAGTGTGGAAGTAGACTGTTTTCAGGACCATGTAGACTATCATCATGTAAACTGGAAATATAAGTCCTTGAGAGAAACTCCTTGCGACAGATAGAAACCAGCCTAGTGCAAACACATGCTCTATGTATGGAAAATGATATATTACCTCCTATCCCTCAACCTAGAACATGCAAAGCAAGTAGTAGCTTAAAGAAGTTGAAATATTTTTTTATGTCACCCAAAACAGTTTTCACAGTCGAGAAAAGCAAATAGCAACCTGTAAGTGTGGATTTTACAGAAAATAAGAGAACCTTTTGTAGAAACGGTTTCATTTAAGAGAAGCGAGTATGATTCTAAGTTCAAGAAACGAAATATTTTATTGTACTACGGAGCTTTGTAGAAGATCATCATCAGTGCTTGAAGCTTTATATGATTCCCTGAGATAAGCTTTTTGCAATAAAATGAACCTGAAGTACCTGAGCAAGTACCTTATGAACACAATAGTTGATTGCCCTCCTTTAAAGAAAAAAGTTAGAACATTACTCCAACTTCCATTACCGCTCACAGAATGGTTTAAAAACTAGACATTCATTTCCTTCAATGTGTGAGCCCCTCTAAAATATTTTTCAAGCTACATATTCACTTTTGTTCATCTTTTGAAATATGGCAATGGCACACTAAAAGGGCTCAATGAAAAAGCACTCAAGAAGCTACTAAGACTTCAACCTGATCTTTGGATCTTTGAGATGGAGGAAATTGTAATTCTTTAACATCACAAAATTAATAGTGCTTGGATAATGTAATGTACATCAAGGTGGGTTCTCTTCCAGTCTTTATAATCTTGTGTCTTCCGAATTAAAGACATGCACCTTGCTGTTACGTAGGGGATGTTCGTCACTTGAGAACTAAATTCTTCTAAATTACTGTTAATGGACTCGTTACAATACCTTTTTATCGCTCTCTATGGTGTTTCTTTAATAAGCATCTAAGGTGTTGGAGTTCATGCTTCAGTATCTAAAAATAGCTTGCAACTACATAATAGCTTTAGATAAAATTAAGTATAGGTTCCATTCCCTCCCCCAAAACAATGCACACGTGTGTGTGTGTGTGTGTGTGTGTGTGTGTGTGTGTGTGTGTGTGTGTGTGTGTGTGTGTGTGTGTGTGTGTGTGTGTGTGTGTGTGTGTGTGTGTGTGTGTGTGTGTGCACAGGTGCGCGAAGTACATGTCCATGCATGCAGATAGATTACATACATTAGTATATGTACATCTCATCAAGTCAGTTGTTCATTGTCCAAAATCGTTGATACAGGACCCTATACGAATTTTTTGAAATGAGCGAAATTAAAAAAATCAGGGTGAATCACACGTGTTGCTTTACAAAAATTATTGAAAAATGACCTATATTTTCCACCATTTACATATTATAGGGACACCTAGCTATAGATACAACCACATTGTTATACAGCTTTAGGAAAAGCAGTGAGCACTCTTGATGGAGCTCATCTCTGGCATATACATGGAGGCCCTCTCTAGGCAGAAAGGTTAGATGTGCAGGCAGCTGTGCCCCTGACCTTCCTGTACAATGAAGGTAAATCTTCACATATCTCCTTTTTGGAATTGACTTCATAGATCATTAACTTTCCTCCTGAGATCACTCAATTCCTTTTCTATTTCTATATCCTTATAAGGATATGGCCCACTGCTTGCTGCAGGTCGTCCAGCTGGCAGTTCGCTAGGTCTCTTCAAGTCATCAAAAATAAATAAATAAATATGAGTGACAAAACTAGAATAGGATGGTACTTAAAGCAGTAAAGTACATTGTTTATTTGATCGATAGCAAAGTAGCATCTCTCAAATTACCTTTGAGGAACCAAGCATTTCCTGCTTTAGTGCTGCTAAATCATCATCTACAGCATCACCCTCAAGCAAGGCAAACTGTAGAAACAATAATAAATAGAATATGACGATGAGCGATAGAAACCCAAATCAAAAGTTAAGCAAAATACGATCCCTTTATTACCTTCCCAGCAAGGTCATCCGTATTCAGTTGATTCAAAGCATCTGCTTCAGCCTCTAGAGCAGTGACTGCTTAACAGACCCACAGAAAAGAAACAGAATATTATGAAACAGTCCAAAAGCTTAATGCCAATGTATTGTTAAGCTCTATCCAGCACCCACTTATTACTTGTGATCAAGATACTGCGACGCAATGCCACAAACATGCATACATAATGTCTCACAGCTTGTAGAGATATCAAGTTTTCTCATGCATACTCTAGCATGTTTTCCTTTGTTATTTTTTTATTCAAGCCAACTTCCTTTCAAATCTACCCGAAAAGCTCATTAGAAGCTCACAAAAGTTGGGCAAACTTCCGTTTTCAATTCAAAAGCCTCGGATGCGTAGACCAACAACGATGCACATGCAACACAGCGACTATCACACACTTTCCATCATGTAAAATATAGCAAATCACCTTTCTCTTCCATTCTTTCGAAGGCTGACAATGCACTGCTAGTATTGACAGTTCCTAGCATTTCGTTCACTTTTGAAGCAGTCCTGAGATACAATTATGCCCATAAAAATCAGGCCCAATCAGACAAAGAACCGAGATTAAGTACTACATACTTAGCTGACTGAGCCCGTGCCTTAAGAGTGTCCTTCTTTGATTTCGCTTCCTGTATTTTACTTTCTAAAAGCTGCAATCAGCACTCCAATATGAGAATCAAATTTAACCTTCTCTTAACATCACAAGTAGCTTACATCTATTTAAGAGCAAGCTTCATCTTTATTCATCAAACTAGCCACTCAAAAATGATCATTCTAGGGTTCAGAGCTTTACCCTGGTACTTGAGATGAGCTTATCAACTACAGTCCTCTGTTGGTCAAGCTGGGCCTTCAGAGCTTTTGCATTGTCCTACAAAAGACCAAACACCAATGCATCAGATTCACATCTGCAAAAACAATCTTCTCCAACCCATATAAGAGTATCCAAACACTAAAATGGTGATCATTTCTCTAGTTCAAAATTTAATTCTCCTTATTAATATATGCAGGAGAAAACATTCCTCATGAGTCTCGAAATAATATAAAGTATCCTTGAAAAGGCTCAATGAGTGAAGCTAATTAAATGAAGAAGGTGATTTCTGATGTCAGTAGGAACTTGGAAGACTATCGGAGTTGCTGATGATACAAGGTCTAAAAAGTTTCCGATGAAGAACTTCACAGAACAGAGATCTGCCCTCAAACAGTAAACATTCATAGAGTTTTTAATGTATCAAATCATCCAATATCTCTAAGTTGTTATAAAATTCATATAAGAAGGGAAATTGTTTCTACTGTAAGAAACCTAGTCATTACATAAATGAGCGTAGACTTAGACTAGAGAAACAAAAAAAGAGATTCTTGTAATGCGATAGATGATGACCAAAAATCTGATGAACAGGTTGAGACATCAAGTGCCATAGACTATTGAAGAAGATTATATCTTTTTCACAGTTTTTGAAGACTCCGAAAAGTCTGTTTATTGGTTGTTTGACAGTGAAAAGAGATCCATCTTGTTGAAGTCTTGAACGTGCCTGATGTTTCTGAGAACTTATTGTCTATATCTGCATTGTTGAAACAACATTTGAGCATTGTATTTAACATGAGTGAGTGCATTGTGTATAATCAAGATAGAGAAGTGATGTTTTACACACAAAACTTGCATAACACCTGTAAGTGTTCATGTAAAATCTTTGCCTAGTACTTGTCATGAGTATACAAAAATCTTGTGCATGATTTCTTTTATTCATCATGTGAATGCCAGTAATATGAATCTTGCAACTCATCTTGTTAAAGAGAGTTCCTCCACATCTAATAGTACCTTATTTGTTTCACATGATTCACTACAGTTGTTCCTTTTCTCAATTCCCCAATTGCAAAAACTCTTAGATTTCCACCCAAACCTCTTCAAGGAATGGAAACAAAGAATGTAATCCTTGTATGTGAAATACATAGTTTTTCCATAGGTGAACCATACTTCCAACACATACGGATATGGAAGTATGAAAAAAGTATGGAATTTCATATAACATACCATATGTGACATCATACATCTCACAAAAAAAGTACATATAACACAAAATAGTTATATAATATAACAGGTTTAACTTGTAAGAGCAATCGCACTTCACCATTTGTAGACAATACTATGACAAAGACCTGTCAAAAGTCACATTAGAATTCAGACTTCAGAATTCAGATTTTAGATAATCATTACTCATAAATATGTAGCATCATGCATGTGCCATGGAGCATGCATAATGCATAATAAACAAAAACGGTCTACTATTAGCATTCAAATTTCAGCTTTCAATAGAATCTTCATCATCATCATCATCCTCCTCATTATCATCATCATCATCAGTAACATCATCATCCTCAAGAAAAGCATCATAATTATGAACCGAAGATGATATCCAATATTGCTACTAGGTGTGTCTTCCCTCGATGATTGTGCATCAAAATTGATAGATTCATTAGGTCCATCATCCATGGGACCGATTTCAGCTTCTCTCATATTTTGCAAAGCAAAAACATGATCTTCATCTTTTTCCTTGTTGAGCATGTCCAATGTAATCTCCATTCTTTCAAATCCCCTTTCTTTCACCTTTGACAATAGCCTCAAATTAATATGTATGTAAACGAAGTTTATTAGCATTACAAGGTAGCAATCTATTCTGCCTCTTTGTGTATATGAGTGAATAAGTACTCCAATTCCTCTCACATGGAGAGGCACATGATCCTTGAGATAAAACTCTAATGGCAAGAGATTTTAATTTAGGTATGCAGCCCCCAAACATCTCCCACCATTATACACCTTGCATTCTTCTAGGATCATGAACAACGGGTGAAGCAAATGAACCATAATCATTTTTGTACTCGTCATAATCTTTCATCAAGTCACCCATCAAGTGCACATTTCCATGACAATACTTCTCCAAAAAATTTATCCATCCATCATGCACCTCAACATCACTTTCTTGATTCTTATCTTTCCATATGGGATGCAACATAAATCCCACTGCATGCAATGGTGTATGCATCACGTCCCATCTAACAATGCATAAAGTCTTGATTTCATTCAATTTTAATTCATCAACACCATCCACGCTTTGCAATTTCTCAACCATACGATCCGTGAGCTCATATGTAAGTCCCATGGTTGCACCTTCTCTATCACATAAACTAAGAATCTTCACATCGGTGCACATAGCTTCACAATAAGCTTTGCATCATGCTAAAATGCATTAGAAAAAAACAATATCATACACCTCAGTGCATAAGGCTCACCTTGAGCATTTTAATTTCAGAAATTTATCATCTATAAGCAATTTCTTGAGTCCTTGTAAGCATCTATCATCCAGAAGATTCTCTAACATGATTTAATAGTATGCAAAACATGTAGGGGCAGGTTTTATCAAGTCCCTTGAGCTAAGGGATCTAAAAAGTGCTAAAACTTTCTCCTTTCTTGTCACAAATTTTACAATCTTGCATGCACTTTCAATTACTTTAGACACCCACTCCAATTCGCCAATGACTTCAAAAAGAAGATCTAGGTGACTCTCTCTCTCTCTCTCTCTCTCTCTCTCTCTCTCTCTCTCTCTCTCTCTCTCTCTCTCTCTCTCTCTCTCTCTCTCTCTCTCTCTCTCTCTCTCTCTCTCTCTCTCTCTCTCTCTCTCTCTCTCTCTCTCTCTCTCTCTCTCTCTCTCTCTCTCTCTCTCTCTCTCTCTCTCTCTCTCTCTCTCTCTCTCTCTCTCTCTCTCTCTCCCTCTCTCTCTCCCTCTCTCTCTCTCAAATAGGGCAACGCGGCCTATGATACATCACTACACCAGGAGACACCACTGAGAGGAGCAGTGTGGAACTGCAACAGGGCACTCTGGACACGACCAGACAGACTCGAGGAGATCCTAGCATCACATGACTTTGCGTGCATCACAGAGACACAGACACCACTGAGAGGAGCAGTGTGGAACTGCAACAGGGCACTCTGGACACGACCAGACAGACTCGAGGAGATCCTAGCATCACATGACTTTGCGTGCATCACAGAGACACACGAGAGCCCAGAGAGAGGTCTACCACGCATTGCAGGTTTTCATTGGGAATCTGCATTCAGGACCACGACGAGACAGAGTACAGCGCGAGGATCAGGAGTGGCCATCATATTTCGAGAGGAGATACAGAGCCGGATCCATATTATAGGTAGAGATGAGGAGGCACGATACATGTGGGTTCGCATGGAGATAGCACAGGGGGATTGGATTTACATTGCGATATGCTACTTCCCATCAGGCGGGTCTCGATACGCAGGACAGGATCTTGGGGGACCGACCAGAGACAGAGACTCACCATACACAGCGCTCTCAGAGGAGATACTACATTAAAGCACACTAGGTGAAGTCTTCCTTATGGGGGACTTCAATGGCTGCACTCAGTCACATCAGTGCGAGGCATATGACATGGATCACCCACATCTCATGAGGGCCAGAGACCCGGATGAGATGAGCACAAGCAGGGTATCGACAGATATGGGTCAGGACACCACCGGCTATGGCAGACATCTACTCGAGCTAGGCAGCCGACACCATCTCGTTATATATAACGGGATGAATCGTTGGCCAAGTTCGGGCGGATTTACTTGCTTCCCTCACGGGGGAGGTGAGAGCACAGTCGACTACATTTTGGGTACCACATCTGGAGCTTCACTCATCCCCTCACTTAGCATTGGACGACGTCCACTTGGTGCTGACCATACATTTATCACACTCACACTCTCATCTCCGATTCCATTAGACCCTCCCTCACCCACTGAGACACATACCACGATACATTTCACACACGAGCTCTCACATGTTTATGCACATCATTTACACACCCGCCTACTCTCCCTCGATCCACTCTGATACACTTACATCACAGGTCACCACCATCCTACAGGACTCAGCTCTCCACAGCTTCCCACACCGCACACATATGCACCCTCCATGCACAGGATCCATGCCCCAGAACCGTTGGTATGATGCAGATTGTCGTGAGCTACGGAAGCACCTACGGATTTTAGAGCATAGGGGAGATAATACACACACACAGGCACAGCGTCGCATGCAGAGCCTTACACGCCGCAAACGGCGAGATTGGGAGGAGAGACAGTATTGGGATATTTACCATTTGCTCATGAGTCGAGACAGTGGAGTGGCATGGCGACATTTGAGAGAGAGGAGACAGCAGACACCTATCCGAGAGCCGAGCACTTGGCATAGCTATGCACGGAGTCTATACGAGATCCCATACCAGCCCCCCATTCCCAGACCGCAGAGCTCACGTCCTACTACCTCTGACTTCGTCACACCCACTATGGTGGGACGCGCTATTGCCCGACTACAGCATGGCAGGGCCCATGACCATTTCGGTTTACAGGCAGAGCACCTCATCTATGGAGGCACGACTCTCTCACCGCTCATTGCCCACCTCTTCAACCGTGCATTGGTTGAAGGGTTCCCGGACTCATGGACTGAGCACACCATAGTGCCCATTCATAAGTCAAGTGATACTATGGATCCAGCTACATACCGGACGATTATGATTGGCCCTATATTGGCCAAGTTATATGGGGCAGTACTAGAGACAGAGTTGAGTACTCTCGCTGAGAGGAAGGGTATTAGGGCTCCAGGACAGGCAGGTTTCAGACGAGATTACTCTACTATTGACCACATCTTCACTCTTCGATGCCTGATAGACCAGGCAAGGGTGAGGAAGAGGAGATTATATTGTTGCTTTGTGGACTTCCGCAAATCATTTGACACTGTTCCCAAGGACCGACTCTTCAGTCGACTGCTTGATATCGGAGCTCCGGAGGAGATGATATGGGGGATCTACGCCTTATACGAGAGAGTATCTGGTAGAGTCAGATGCCCGTCGGCTTATCTGATACACTTGCTAGCACTATCGGGGTGAAGCAAGGATGCCCTCTTTCACCCACCCTCTTTGGTCTCTACATTGATGAGATAGTGGACTTCATACAGCAGCAGAGGGGGGGATGGCATTGAGGTACAGGGATCCACTGTCCATATTCTTTTATACGCTGATGATATTGTATTGGTTTCAGAGTCTGCAGAAGGTCTACAGCATCATTTACATGGCTTAGATGACTTTTGCAGACAGAGAGGGTTATCTGTGAACCTTGGTAAAACCAAGGTCATGATCTTTCATACATCTGCACAGGTACGGAGACATAGTTTGTTTACAGCAGCATCAGGGGTCTTCTCTATGTCTCAGGCAGCTCGGGACCGCATCACACGTGGGTACGCAGCACTAGCTTTGATGGAGAGACAGTGCCATCAGGCATATTTTCAGGAGCCCCGCACAAAGGGGTGGCTCTTTGACACTTTGGTTACGCCAGCGCTCATGTATGGGGCAGCCATATGGGGGCCGGGATTAGCGACATCAGTATGGACAGCATTAGAGAGGCCACAGATCCTCATGATTGCCAGACTTATCCGCAGCAAGCCTTCGGTACCACATGATATCATTAGAGCAGAGCTCGCTGCACCATCGATGCTAGTTGAGGCGCTGTTCCAGACAGTATGCCTATTACACAGACTTCGGAGCATGGAAAGAGAGCGCATTGCTTATCGTGCTTTCCAGGCATCACGTGATATGGCATTAGCAGGCGACACCTCCTCATGGTATGCACAGACACGAGACTGGCTGGCCCACCATGGCTTTGACATAGACAAGCTACCACCACTACAGTACGACTCACATGCACCCACCTACTCGCTCTCTCATCAAGAGAGGAATAGGGTCATTCGTCAGGAGATATGGCATACATACATACAGAGGACGTGGGTGAGCCCTAGGGATACATTGCCACCGAAAATGCTCTATTACCGCGAGCATTTTCTACACATATCGGACGCGGGCTTCATCGAGATCCCGAGATACATGCAGACATACCTTCCCCACCATCTCCGAGTAGTCATTGGGCAGCTCCGGGTCTCATCACATCAGCTCGAGATTGAGAGGGGTCGGTCCAAGGGAGTCCCCCGTGAGGAGAGGTGGTGCCCAGTATGCCAGACAGAGGTAGAGAGTGAGGAGCATTTTGTTATCAGATGCCGAGCATACTTAGACCTACGCGCACAGTTCCAGCTAGAGGAGTCACTCCAGTTGTGCATGACTATGGAAGACCAGCGACGCTTGGGACGCTTCCTCAGAGCAGCATACGAGAGGCGAGAGCGGTCACTACAGCCCACACATCAGCCACGGGTGAGTACCGAGCAGACCATTACCCAGTTCTTTCAGCGAGCAGAACTACATCAGGGAGGTCCTTCTATAGGGCTCACGCTCCACCAGGCAGCAGCACAGAGCGCACGACGACGACCACGCATGGTAGGATATCGTCGACCACGACTATATCAGGAGGATATCTCACACATCAGGACAGCCTACGACCACATGATGGAGCATAGGCATACCACCACCCCCTGGGTTGTCTTCCTTCAGGAGGCACTCAGACCACCACCGATGTACCACATACTACACCCACCTCCCCCCATCACCAGTAGCTAGGGTGTTTTGCTCACTCATATTATGGATCCCCCTGTATTAGGTGGCCACTATCTGCTGAGTCAGAGCCACGTCTCCCCCGCCTTTTACCAGCCCTAGATAGCTTTGTGTTTATTTCATTTCATTTCATTTTCTACACATGGTTACTACATTTGTACATGGCTTTTGTCTCTTAGGCCAAGTTTGGCCTCCAGAAGACGTTAATATGACTCTCTCTCTCTCTCTCTCTCTCTCTCTCTCTCTCTCTCTCTCTCTCTCTCTCTCTCTCTCTCTCTCTCTCTCTCTCTCTCTCTCTCTCTCTCTCTCTCTCTCTCTCTCTCTCTCTCTCTCTCTCTCTCTCTCTCTCTCTCTCTCTCTCTCTCTCTCTCTGTGTGTGCTTTTTTTATTTTTGTACCATATCTCTCTCTACCTTCTCTCTCCTCAACCCCTAGACTCACCTGCTTGGGCATTGAGGCAGCTGAGCATACCTTCTCGTAGCTCTCCCACATGCCCTTTCAAAAAATTCCCCCGATTCAACCAATGAACATCCTCGCCCTCACTCAGAATTCGTTTGTCATGACAGTAGGCTGCTGCCACATATAATAAAAGACTGCGCAATCTTAGGATCGATCGTCGAGCTTATGTACTCATATCATGCTCATTTCCCTGCCGCAAAAAATGGTGTTATGCTCATGCAGACTAAACCATAATGGAATATATTCATGAACCTTGTTCATTCCTCTAAAATGATATCTGATTCTAATGGATTCGTCATATTTTTCCCATGTTGTTTGCATTCGAGGATCCTAAAACACAGAAATCTGATGCTTAATGCTTGAAGATCGACAGGCATAAGATGACTCTCCTACATACAGTTAGTACACCTAGACCAGACACCTAAAATGCATATTCCTGGACAGTGGACTTGAAAAAAAACCAAAAATGGAGAAGTAACATCAGTGGCACAATAACAAGTTCCAAAATAGGTTACAGTAAGAAAGACAACAGAAACCTGACAAATGACACCACTGCCCTCCTACAATCAAGTTTCAGTGCTTTACAGATACTATCAGGTAATTCAACCACAAAAGCTTCTAGCACAACCAGGGAAACAATTCTCTAGAGCAAGAAATTTTGAACATTTTAGCTGCAGATGAAGTTTTATGGCAAATGTGTATTCATCAAAAGGTAGCATTTTGGATAGATAGTTATTTGTCAAAAAGAAAAACTATCACAAGAGATTTTAGACAGCAATACCTCATAGTCTTTCCTCCTCTTTAGAGCCTCACGAGCAAGATCCTCTTCTCCTTTCTGTAAAGCAAGCCTTGCTCTTGCATACCTGCCAAACTCACAAACAAGGATTGAAAACGATTTGGCCATGTTCTCTGATATATGCAAGAAGTATAAACAAACAGTCATGAACAGCTTTTTCAGATAAAATGATACCATTCATCTGCATTTTTTTGTGCTGTTATATACTTATTCTCCAGCTGCTTCTGAGATGCTAAAACCTTAAAATAAAAACTAAAGGAAGTGAGGGACTCATGGCGTACATCACAAGCAATTTCACAAGAACTTAATTAACAATAGAACCTGGGCCGAAGCTTGTCTCATTTTTACAAGGTCTTCGTTCATTTCAATGACTGTTTGTTCAAGAATCTTCTCTGGATCTTCTGCTGCACTAATAAGAGCGTTCGCATATGACTGAACCAGTCAGATATAATATTAGCATGACTAGTAGCTGTAGCCATATCAAGAACCCAGATAGTTCTATTTACAGAGAATCTACCTTAACTATGCGCACGACCCGCTCGAAAATATTCATGGATGCACCCATTGCACCTCTGCCTGATGAACTTAAGGGCATAGTTGAAACCAATGAAGCTCCGTCTGAAAAGATATAGAGAAAACTCCTAAACTAAGCATGGTAACATAGACGAACAATGCTCTATATCTATATAAAACAATACATTAAATCCTACTTCTCAGTGCCCACACCCAACATTAAACTAATTGTAAGCATAATATCCTAGAACTTCAAAATACCAATATATCTAACTTAAAAATATGAGATCTTTTCGATTAAGGAGACTTATCTAAGATGAGTGCTTTTTTCTTCTTTTTTTTTTTGTTTTGAAAAGGAAGGGGGGGGGGGGGGGGGGGGGGGGGGGGGGGGTGTGTGTGTGTTTGTAAATGGACAAAAAAGTGGATATAAGAAGGTGACAAAGTAGTAACAACAATGGATAAGTCATATTTAAGCAAACCAAAAACACAAAAAAGGTAGATCTATATAAAACAACAATTTGCAAACACACACACTCTCTCCAACCTCTGCTAAGTGTTATGCAGGGCTCTATCATCAAGTGCCCTACCATTCACTACCGTGGATTGTCACTTCCTCCTTGTAAACCTACCAGATAGTTCCACCATACATGACTATGACTGATGGCTTCCCCTTCGTAAATCTTTTGGATAGCTCTACAATTCATGGCTGTGAATGGTGGCTTCCCCCTCATATTTTCAAAGGCTGTTTGCCAATGACACAAGACATTAAAGTTTCAAGACAACCCTTAAGAGAAGCATCATCATCCAGAAATTGAGGGCAATCCCTGTTGGAAATACAGAGAGTATGTTGACAAACTCTGCATAAAGCTCAAAGAATAATCATAAAACCTCCCTCTAGCCCAAGATGACACCAGGAGGACTTCAAGATACAAGAAGACTCTTCCAAGATGTGTACATGAAGTATGACGAAGTTGTGGAAAAAGCCTGGCAAGGCTCTTTGTTTGTACATGTGATTGTGAGCTGGAATAATTCAAATAAAACAAAAAGATCAAACAATCTATGTTCTAATCCGGCGGGTTTAACCTAGTGGTTACATCTAGAACTGACTGGATGGGTGATCTGCACTAAAACTCTAAAACGGACCTCAACATAACAATGTATATTTAAATGTGAAGGACTGCCTCTCCTTTGCCTATGGCATGTAAAGGGTGCCTCAATCTTACAAGGTTGGATGTGTGTGATATTCTAATTTCTGTTGTTGTCCAAAAAAACAAGTCCCACTTAGTTTCATTTGCAGGTAGGTATGTACTACGAGGATAGCTTATTACATAATGAACTAATAATTTCAACATTGTCCTTGAACTCTATGTTTATTCTCGTAAGCATGAAGAAACAAATAATCAAAAGTAATAGAAGATAAGTTCTCAAAGAGATCTTCCTTGCAAGCATTCTGACCATAAGAACAACCATCAAAGTACCAAGTAAAAGATGTCGGTAGAGTACTAGTCTCTAGATGGCAAATCATCATAAATATCTTCTAACTTTGTGATAATCATAAAAGCATATCCATCATTAATAGCATTCACATTCTCATGGGTACATCCTCTAACTATTCCATCTCCTTAGTCATTAATTGAACTAGAAGCATCATCTTGTTATTGTTCTTCAATCAGATGGCAAGATGCTTGCAAATTTTTTTCACCTAAACTTTCCTTTTCTCACAATGTGAAATAAAGTGACCAAGTTTCTTACAATAAAAATATATACCTTTCTTTGATTTTGAGTAAGAACCTTGACTAGAATTTGATGAAGAAGCTAACTTTTTACTTTCAATAGCCTTCGACTTTGCTTTCCATTGCTTAATGCTTTTAGATAGCATACCATACTTTGGATAAGATCTAAGAACCAAATTTCTATTTATTTACTCTTTCTCAAGTACAAGTTCCTAAAACTTTGCAAAGTCATTTGGTTCTTGATTCTTTCTCATAGATTTGTAAGTGAATTGGGTGCGATGTTGACAAATTCTTGGTCTCTAATCACTCCATCAATGTTGGTCAATGGCGCTCCCATATTCTATATCTTTGTAAGGTGTTCATACATATATTGATGTAGAGATCCTCAAAAAAAGAAGCTTTCATATTAAAACTTGAATCCTTTATATAATGCAAGAAGATAAGTATTCTAGAACTTCCCATGCTTCTTTAGTGCTTTGAGAATATATACAATAAAAGAAAATAGAGAAAAGGCTAGAGCATATTGAGAATCCAAATGTCTTTTCCCTTGAGTCTGACATAGGTGCTCAAGTTTATGCATAATAAATAGTTGTATTAGATCAATGATAATGTAAAAGACAATAAGCTTTGATAAATTTGGTTCGCAAGAAATCCACCAACTAGTAGAACCACCAGTAATACGATCCCATAAGCCTCGAACAACAAGATCTTTTATCATGAAGTTTTGCAATGGGCAATCTTGTGAGCCTTCTAGCTTTACCTTGAGAAAGAATTCGATCTCTTGTTGGAAGCAAGGTAGGCCCAATATAACTACAAGATCTTTCCAACACTTAGAATACTTAAGCACACACACCTTGAACCAAATAAAATAGATGAATGACTATGAAATAGACAAGAGACGAGATACACTCTTTAAGTATACTCTACTTCATTTAAAGATGTGGCCGGTGACCACTGTTGGTTGTTTCTTAGAAAACCAAGATATTAGGCATTCTCCAACATAAAAACAATAGGCATTTCTACTTTTTCTTTTGTCTTTGTCACCTCCCAACTAGAATCTGCAAAATCTTGAAGTATAAAAATGCGATGACTTTGGAAAACGCATCACATAATTCATAGTTCCTTTCAAATATCTGAAATTCATTTAAGAGCTCTTCAATGAATTTTAATATGTTTGTGCATGAACCTTGAAACTGGAGAAACTGCAAACTGAATGTCAAGCCGTGTATTACATAGATATATCAAGCATCCAATTGATTGGCTAAAAAATTGTAGCATCAAAAGTTTTTGAATTTGCATTTTCTTGTAATGAAACATTAACATCTCTGGGTGTTTGCATAGGTTTAGAATCTAACATATCAAACCTTTCCAAGAGTCTTTCAATGTACTTTTGTTGTGTTATATAGATACAATCATTCCTGAATATGAATTCAATATCAAGACAATAATGTAAAATACCAAGATCATTGACATCAAAAACCTTTTTAAGCTCCGACTCAAAAAATTGAGGATCTTAGTCCTTAGGACCTGTCATAATCATATCATCTACATGAATAATGATATGATCAAAACATTTATCTTTGACTTATATGGAGGGTAGAAGAAGCTTCTAAGATTTTAAAACCAATAGACAAAAGATATAGATGAATCTTTTCATATCAAGCTCTTGGTGCTTACTTTAAACCATAAAGAGCTTTTATAAGCTTGCATACTAAATGTTCTTTATTTGATTCTTCAAAACCCTCTCTTTGTTGTATATAAATATCTTCATGAAGATCACCATTAAGAAAAACAATTGGTTCTTCAATAGGTTGAGTAAGAGTAGGAGAAGGTGTAGGTTGTGGTGATGGCGTATAATATTCAGTAGGAGTAGATGTTACAACTTTCTCTTTACCTTTATCTTTAGAAACTTGTGTAGGAGTCTTAGGAGGTTGTTCACTCCCCTTGTATGGCTGAATATAAGAATCCAAATTTCTTTCAAATAACGAACAATTAGCTGTACTAATAAATCTGAGAATAGCTGCATCTTTATCATAAATTTGATTCTTTGCTACATGAATTGCATGAAAAAAGGGTTTACTTATTTTTGGAATGTAGAATCTATAACCTTTACTTTCAATAGCATAACCAATAAATATGGCTTTGATAGCTTTCTCATAAAGCTTACCATGATCTGTCTTCTCAATGTGAAGATAAGAGAGAGAACCAAAAACTTTGAAATGATTCACATTGGACTTCTTACCACAACATGCTTCTAAGGTGTAATCACCTTCAAAGTTTTTGTGGAAGATCTATTAAGAGTGATTAACTGTGTGAATAGAATCATACCAAAAATTAGGTGAAAACTTCTTTGAAGTCATCATACTACGTGCCATTTCAAAAAGTTTCCTATTCTTTTTCTCTGCAACATCATTTGACATAATAGTTGTTGGAAGTCAATGTACATATGGTCCACATTCCAGCAATTCTACATTTTGGACTTAGCATTTTTTGTACAGTTTCGGTAAAACTTTTTTAGGCTAGATAGATAGAGCTTTGCGAGAGCTATCTAGTGGTATGCTTCATTTTTCCATCAAAGGTTAGAGTTGGGAGAAAATTCAAACCCTAATTTAGCCAAAAATGGAGGATGAACATTTTCTAGAGGTCCAAACTTTTGAAAAGCTAGGTTTTGATGTCAATTGATCAAAAGCAACAAAATATGGGCGATAGAATTAAAGCAACACCTTATTTTTAATCAATCGCTAATTTTATTATGAAAAGCAAAACCAATCGCTAAAAAAAGGGATCGGGAGAATTTGGCTTAAAAAAACAGCTTTTCGTTAAAACTTTCGTTAGTGCTTTATTTGGGAGGCTATTGCTATATAAGGAGCACTTGGACACACTCTTGGATAATCTCAAGCTAGAGTTTTGGAGTTCTGAAGCTTTGGAGGTGAAGATTTGGTGGAGGAGAGGCTACTCTCTTGGAGCAAGGAGTCTTCTACAAGCTGGTGGCAGCTATCTTTTGTAAGTTAACCTTAGTTTCTGTTTTTAGGGTTTCTGAACCCTAATATCAGGATTAGGGTTTGCTGATTTTCATATTTGTTGCACTTTCTTGTGAGGTTAGGTTCACTTCGTTGCTCATTCGCTTCACACACACTCAGATTATAACAGCATAATCTGAATTTTGTATCATCATCTTCTTGGCTATTCTTCCATTAGTGAGTGCACCACATCATATGGTTGAGTAGTACTCCCATGTAATTTGGACATCTATTTTTTAGTGAGTAAGCATCTTGCTTACGTTCCCTATTCTTGTCTCAAGATCTCTTTCTTTCTATCTCTCACTTATCATCTTGATTAATTAAGTGTGTATGCTCAA
Organism: Ceratopteris richardii; assembly: GCA_020310875.1. Lineage (NCBI taxonomy): Eukaryota > Viridiplantae > Streptophyta > Polypodiopsida > Polypodiales > Pteridaceae > Ceratopteris > Ceratopteris richardii. The sequence continues at coordinate 1,228,603 of CM035430.1, read as the reverse complement.
AGGATTTTAGTATTGGAACGATTCTGAGGCCCCAAAATTCCAACAATAGTGAGTTGACGAGAGATACCTTTGTCTTCAAGATTTGACCTAAAATCATTAGACATGTACTCTCCTTCTCTATCACTTCTCAAAATCTGAATTTTGGACTCATTATCATTCTCTAACCATTGCAACAAACTTTTTGGAAGTAATTAAAACTTCTAACTTTGTCTTGAATCCATTAACCCAAGAATATCTTGAATAATCATCAATGAAAGTGACAAACTACCTATGTCCATAGATAGAATTTCTCTCAAGGGCCCATAAACATTTGAATGTATATGAAAGAGGCTTTGCTACCAAATATTGGAAGTGAGGTAGGCCCAATATAACCACAAGATCTTTCTTAGACTTAAAAATCCTTAAGCGCGCGTGCACACACACACTTTGAACCAAATAAGATAGATGAATGACTATGAAGTAGACGAGAGACAAGAGAATGTAACACGTTGCAAGATACTAATTTTAAACATAATGTTTTACTTGATGAATGAATAACAATGCAATGTGTGTAATATACAAAAACTGAATATAAGGCTAAATGTAGGAGAGATCTACATACAAATATATGAGAAAAGAGTGCCATAAGAGTTATAAGTGTGAATGTTCTGGAATAGAAACAAAATAGGATTGCATGTAGGAGATTCAGCCTATGTACACATATATGTGATAAAACCTGCTTGCATTTGATGATAAGCTTAAGGTCATCTTCTTGTTGATGACCTTACCAAATTCATGGGAAACAATGGTTGTTTCACTTTCAAATAACCAAAATCTTAACTTTGATGGTGTAAGGGGTTCTATTCTAAACGAGGAAATTAGGAGTAAAGCCAATGGAGAGGGCAATGGTTCAGCCAATGTCGATAGAGGCAGAACAGGGCAAAAAAAAAAGTGGTAATCCACAAAGGAACAAAAGCAAAAGCAAAGGCAAGGTTGAAGTGACTTGTTACCAATGTAGGAGGAATGGCATAGTTGTAACCTGATGTGTTAGGAAACTTTTTCCCGACATCAAGTTGGAGGTTAGTAACACCCCCCCCCCCCCCCCCCCCCCCCCCCCCCCTTCAATAATGAAAAGCTGACAAGGTTTTTGCACAGACGGAGTATTTTGGAAATTTTGACAGGTTCGGCCCTCGAGTCATTCTGGAGTCTTGTTTGTTACCTACAATGCTTAGCAGTCACTCATGAGAACTCAGATACTAACCTCCTTGCTTACCGAGCTTGCTTCTTTGATCCAACCTTGGGGCTTGGGACAATGTCTACTCCAACCTCCTCCAACCTTTCCAACCTAGCTTGTTGCAATGTACCCTTGAGGCTTGAGCCTTGTCACTCGACACAAACTCAACGGGATCCATCAAGCTGCTCAATGCTTCTTGAGATTGAGTCCACATTCCAACTTCCAACTAAGTCTTCCATCAAGCCTACACCATAGACTAGGAGTCTATAATACTAAATGTTGACACAATCCACTTTCAAGTCTAAAGGTACAATCTGCAAACTCCAAATTCTAGAGTCTATCCCAATCAATTTGCCTCTCAAACATATATGCCCTCAACATGTCCTCTAATATATGGTTTACCCTCTCAATTCGACCATCTATTTGGGAATAGTCACCACTTCTCATTTTTAGTGAAACCTTAAGCTTATCAAAGACAAACTTCCAAAAGTGTCTTGTGAATCTAACATCTCTATTTGAAACTATGGATGTCGAAACCCATGCAATATGAAGATATACTAGAGAAATAGCTTCGCTACATCTAGAGCTTTTATCATCTCTTATGTGGCTATGAAATGAGCCATCTTACTCGATCTATTTGCCACTCCTAAGATAGCATCTCACTTCCTTTGGATCCCCGGTAATCCCACTATGAAGTCCATGGATATACTATCCCAGTTATGCTCTAGGAAATGGATATCTCTAGCTACCAAGGCCCACCAAAATGTCCTTCTCACTAGCTTTATGGTCTTATCAATACTAGGATATCCTACCTAAGGAACACCATGGTTATCATGCATGACTTTTCTTCTCAAATCTCAAGAATTCGGTATGCAAACCTCTCCTTTTCGTTTAGCTATCCCATTTTCCATTGAGAAATTCGATTAAGGACTTCACCTGTTTGCTTTTTAGGGGAGAAGAAGCAGATATAACTTCCTTGTCTCCTACAATAGATTCATCGCTGATGGCTCTAATAACCTGCAAAAAATGTGGATCTTCCACCTATGCTTCCTTTATTTCTTGAAGCAATAAGCTTTCTAGAACTATAAAGCTCATTTGATACATTATACGAGATAATGCATTATCTGAGATATTGCTTTCCTTGCCTCTTCTATACAAGATTTCCATACGGAACTCTTGCATGAGCTCACCCCAATGAACCTGCTTGCCTCAAAGATATGGCTAACTACAAAAATCCTTGTGTATGATGATCTCTGTATACTTTAAAGTGTGCACCATAAAAATGGTGTCTCTAGACTTTAAGAGCATGAGCCACTGTATATAACTCCTATTCGTGCGTTGAGCAATTGTGTTGTGCACTACTTAATTTCTTACTTTCAAAAGCTATAGGCCTTGGCTCGATATTATCCCTATGAGCATGCCACTAGCATTTATCTCCAACTCAAAGGACTTCTATGGATCCACCATTTTGAGTACTTGAGCCTCTGAAGCAACTCTGTTCAGAGTATTAGAACTTTCTTATTGTTCAAGGTTCCATGTAAATGGTACTTTGCCTTGAAACAGATTCGTCATAGGTATTGCTATCAATGAATAAGATGAGATGAATTTTCAATAGAAAGCGAAAAGTCCTAAAAATGGTTGAAACTCCCCCTCATCATCTTAAGGACTCGGCTATTCTAAAATAATTGACATCCTCTTGAGATCCATCTTGATCCCAACTACCAAAACTATATGTCCTAGATACTCATCTCTGGTAAGAACAATTGAGTGTTGTCTAGATTTACATACAATTGATTTACATACAAAGTGTCTGCTATGGTTGAGAGGGCTTTTAATAGACTTATCAACACGGTTTGGTTTTCTGGGCCGATGGAAAACCATATGTCTAGTGCCTTAGACCTCTCATGA
>CM035430.1:1162982-1215482 GCA_020310875.1 Ceratopteris richardii | reverse complement strand
GCATGTTTGCAATAGACTCACATGTTTGGTACTTTGATAATGGGGCAACCAAACATATTACCTCCCAACGCAGCTTCTTCAGTTAACTTGAGCATGCCCCTACAAGAACACTATCACATGCGCTAACAACTCCTCTTATCCTATAATGGGAGTTGGTAAGATCGTTCTGATTACTCTTGATGGTAGTTCTTTCACATTGTTAGATGCTTTGTTTGTGTCAGGGATCAAGAAAAATCTGTTGTTAGTTTTAACATTAGCCAAGATCGGCTTGGTTGTTAAATTTGTTGACGACAGGTGTACAATTCATAATCTCTCCAATGGCGATGTTATAATTGCTTTTGGCATTTTATGTTGTGGGTTGTATAAGCTCATAGACTATGCGAAATCTGTGAATGATTCAAGATGCGCAATACAACATTCTCATGCTATCTAAGATGCAAAACTCTGGCATGCATGCTTTGGTCATCTGAATTATACTAGTTTGCTATGCCTCTAGAAACTAAAATGGAGTCCTCCCTGTCCAAACTTGAGGCATCTTGTAAACATGTCTATGAAGGATGTATTTTGGTCAAAATGGAGCATTCTTCCTTCCCTAAAGATGGTTCAATTCGAGCTTCCCATTAATTGCAACTTGTTCATAGTGATGCAAGTGGTGACTGGTCCTATGCAAAATCTTCTTTTGGGAACTACCTTTACTTCCTGACTTTTATTGATGATTTTTTCCAAGCATGCACGGGTGTATCCATTGAAAGCAAACTCTGAAGTGTTTATGTGCTTCAAACAATTTCTGGTTATGGCTGAAAATATGTCAGCATGCAAATTGGACACCCTCCGTTCATATCGAAGGGGGGAATACATGTCTTCTGATTTTGATGCATTTCTGGTTGAATATGGGATAAATCATCAGTGTATGGTGTCGTATATACCTCAATAGAATGGAGTTGCTGAAAGAAAGAACACGTCTCTCATGGAGATGGTGACGTGTATGGTCAAAAGTCAAGCTTTACCACATAGCTTCTAGCTTGAGGCTTTTATGTGTGCAATATATGTACTTTACAGGTATCCCACCCAAGCACTTCAATCTATCACTCCATACGAGGCTTGGCATGGTCACAAGACATCTATTGCTCATCTTTGTGTCTTTGGTTGTCTTTCATATGCACATAGTGCGTTTAAATCGCTATTTAATCCTCTATATAAAAATCGAAAAAATCGTTCAACGATCTAAATCGTAGCTAAAGGTTTTTATACTTCTTGGACGATTTTTATTTTTTAATCTTGAATCCAATTCATTACTTTCTGCTCATTATTTTGAGTGATGTGCACATTGGAGAAAGCGTTTGTGTGCATTGCTTGAGCCTTGTTCATTGCAAATCTGCCTTAAGCCTTCAACCAGAAATCCTCAAGAAGTAAGCTCCAACCCATTGAGTACTCAGAGGCTAGAACACTGCCTCAACCTATTGCCTTCAACAATATCTAGAGAGAGAGAGGGGGGAAGGGAGAGAGAGAGAGAGAGAGAGAGAGAACTACCAATAGCTATCAAGCTTCAGCCTTCAACCCTAGAGGCTCTACAACCCGATGTGATATATAATATATTGTCTATGCTTCATTCGATTTTGTATATATATCCATACATTCTGTTAAAAATAAAAATAAAAATCTCTCTAAGTGGATATAAACCTCGACTTTTATTTTGGTTCTAAACAATCTAAACGATTAAATCTCGATTTAAATCTTACGATTTAAATCTCTCAGTCACACTATGCATATGCATTCGTGTCTGACCAACAACGCAAGAAATTGGATGATAAAGTAGTGAAATGTATTTTTGTTGGGTACTGTTCTAAAAGCAAAGGCTATCGTCTATATCATCCACATACTAAACACATTTTGGTTAGCCATGATGTTATTTTTGTGGAAGATGCAATTCAGCCATTCATTTCATGTACTAGAGAGACATCAGTTAGCTCCAAAGATGTGTATGACACTTTGCTTCCTCTTTTCACAAGTGGACAGTGAAGTGCTAGTCCAAATGAGGTGATTTCTCAACCTTTATAGGTTTCACATGATGATGCAGATCAAACCATTTTTTATGCAAATTTACATGATGCACTTGTTGATGAGAGGGTTGATCTAGAGAAGGCAAATGGTTCGTGCAAACTTTTGAGAGAGAGCAAATTAGATGCACCACTATCATATCATACTAGTTCAAGCTCTCATAGTGCTTCTTTTGCATCAGATTGCCATGCAATGGCTACCTCTAGTTTTTATGATGAGAATGAGCCTGTTTCTTTTGATGACACACAAAATTCAAAATTGGATGGTTGCTATGCAATCAAAATATGATGGTACTATGAAGAATGGTACTTGGCCTTTATGTGATTTGCCTCTTGTCAAAAAGGCCATTGGCACTAAATGGGTATACATGTTCAAGTGTAAGCCCGATGGAACAATTGACACATATAAGGATAGACTTGTTGCAAAAGGTTATGCTCAAGAGAGAGGCATTGATTTGATGAGACCTTTGCACCCACATGCCAAATGACTACAGTTCATAACATGGTTGGAACTTGGAATGCACATCAGTTGGACATTAAAACTGCATTTCTGAATGGTGACTTACATGAAGAAGTGGATGTATTTCAATCCCGTGGTTTTTTGCAAAAAGGGAATGAAAACAAAGTGTGCACGTTGAAAATGGCATTATATGGTTTGAAGCAAGCACCACGTGCTTGGTATGAAAAGATACATGCCTACTTGATTGCACATGGTTTTGAGTATAGTCCAACTGAAAGCACCTTATATGTTAAGCATGAAGATGATGTTCTTCTTGTCATTGTTGTGTATGTTGACGACATGCTGCTCCTAATGAGAAGCATATTGCTGAATTTAAGGCTGATTTGTATGCCTCTTTTGAGATGTCAAATTTGAGGCATTTGCATCATTATTTGGGCATTCAATTTATGGAAGTTGATGGGAGAATAGCTTTGTGTCAAACAAAATATATTGACACATTATTGTAGAGTTTTGGCCTTGAAGATTGCAAACCTATTGTCACTCCTATGAAAACAGATTTAGGGTTGAGTCTTCATGATGATGAAGATGCATTTGATGTTGTTCTCTACCAGCAGGCTGTTGGATGCTTGATTTACTTATGCATAACTTAGACTACTGATATTCAGTTTGTTGTGTCTCATATGAGCAGGTTTATGCATTGCTACCGCCAGATTTACATGCTTTTTTTTATTTAGACTAGGCGTGGCTCAGACGCCTTTTGGCTGATTTGGGTAATGGTCAGTCTTCTTCCACCACCATCTTCATTGACAGTGAGGTGCATTGGCTGTTGCGAGGAACCCTATGTTCCATGCTCACACAAAGCATATTGAGGTGCATTATCATTATGTGAGGGAGAGATTTTGTGTTGGAGAGATCAGTTTGGCATATGTGCCCACGCAGGATAACATTGCATATCTTTTCACAAAGGCTCTACCTCGAGAGAAGTTTGAAGCTTTGTGCAAAGCTTGGGCTTACTTCCTTTTGTGGATTAATCTCTTTCCACATAGCTTCGTGATTCCTTATACATGAGTGTCAACTCCTTGTTCACCGCATCACTCCTAGGGGGGATTTGTTGATCTATTTCGGTGGTGACATGTGTGAACACATTTAGGAACGCCGAGGCAAATTTTTTTCCCTCTTTAGGAGGTCCCCCTCACATGCTTATAACCCTAACTGGTTACTTAGCTTTGTACATTCACTTGGTAATAGATTCAGTATTGTATGTTGTGCTCCAAGCAGCTTCTTCTTCCTTGTGTTGTTCGAGTGCTTCCATAGACCTCAAACTCCAACATGATGGACTTGTAGAGGTTGGAGGATGGCTTTCAAGTAGTCCTTGGAGAACTCTCGAAGAAAGGAATCAAACTAGTTGAATTCTTTGATTTCAACATATATGGAGCGAGTTATGCCCACCCAAAACAGTGAGGGTAGGTTCTTGAATTTTACTCTATGCAGAGCGGGTATGTGAGATAATTGGTCAAAGAGAGGAGGAGACAGCTTCTTGGAGTTTCGTGCAGAAGAATAGGCAGAAAATAGCGCTTGCACTACCTCTATTGGTCAAAGAGAGGAGGAGACAGCTTCTTGGAGTTCCATGCAGAAGAATAAGCAAAAAATAGCGCTTGCACTACCTCTATTAATCCCAAATGTGTGCCGGCACCAATTTTGCGTATATAAGAGCTCCATAGACATGTGCCTCAAAACTCAAGGGAGGAGGTTGAGATGAAGCCTTCTTACTTGTTCAAATGGATAGGAGGCACATGGGAAGGTGTCATGGCGTTGTCCATGGCTTCCATTGACCTTCTCCTTGTGGATGCTCTTTATTGGAGCATTCGCCCACTTTGGGGATCTTTGGGGAAGCTCCAAGCTCCTTTGAGGGGCCCCGAACCTTCTTTTTTTGCTTCCTCTCAAGCTTTGTAACCTCCCGAGGGAAGCTCTTCGAAGACCATGATGCACACAATCTGAAAGTGATGCCCATCGAATCCATGTTTGCAACCCCCCCCCCCCCCCAATCCAATATATCCACTTGCACCCAACCTAGATACTACTCTTGAATGCTCTAACATTAACATCTCACTATCATGCAACACTCATCCCCACTACCCATTAGGTACCTTAGGTTATCCCTCGATCTAAGGACCTTGGCTAAACTTAGCCCTTGTCCCACACACACATGAGATGGTCTTTGTAGACCAATGTCTAACAAAAGAGAGGAACGAACTCTCTCTCTCTCTCTCTCTCTCTCTCTCTCTCTCTCTCTCTCTCTCTCTCTCTCTCTCTCTCTCTCTCTCTCTCTCTCCTCTCTCTCTCTCTCTCCCTCCCTCCCTCCCTCCCTCCCCCCCCCCCCCCCCCCCCCCCCTCCCTCCCTCCCTCCCTCCCTCCCTCCCTCCCTCCCTCCCTCCCTCCCTCCCTCCCTCCCTCCCTCCCTCCCTCCCTCCCTCCCTCCCTCCCTCCCTCCCTCCCTCCCTCCCTCTCTCTCTCTCTCTCTCTCTCTCTCTCTCTCTCTCTCTCTCTCTCTCTCTCTCTCTCTCTCTCTCTCTCTCTCTCTCTCTCTCTCTCTCTCTCTGCGCTGCTCTGCTGCAGAAACCCTAGGTGCTGCCTGTTGCAGAAACCGGTGCTGCTGCTCTCTCTCTCTCTCTCTCTCTCTCTCTCTCTCTCTCTCTCTCTCTCTCTCTCTCTCTCTCTCTCTCTCTCTCTCTCTCTCTCTCTCTCTCTCTCTCTCTCTCTCTCTCTCTCTCTCTCTCTCTCCCCCCCCCTGCGCTGCTCTGCTGCAGAAACCCTAGGCGCTGCTCTGTTGCAGAAACCCTAGGCGCTGCTCTGTTGCAGAAACCTAGGTGCTACCTGTTGCAGAAACCCTAGGCGCTGCTCTGTTTCAGAAACCCTAGGCGCTGCTCTGTTACAGAAACCCTAGGCGCTGCTCTGTTGCAGAAACCCTAGGCGCTGCTCGAACTGACTTCAGCTGCAGCAAACCCTAACCCGAGCTGATCTGGACCTGCTGCGCTGTTCCAAACCCTCTTGCTCCTCGAACCCTGCTCCAGAACACCCAGGAGCTGCTCGAACCTGTTGTAGCTGCTAAAAAACCCTAATTCGAGCTGCTCTTGATAGGCCGCGATGCTCATGCTCAAGCCATTCCTGCACAAGCACGTGGATGTTACTGTGCCCTTGTTTCTCTCTGTGTGCTCTTGCTGAAAGCTCAACTCAGGTTATGAAAGCTGCGCTGTATCGTGGCCATTGCTTCTACTCAACATGATTAACCTGTTGTTACTAGAAACCAAATCCGTACAGCTCGAAAACCAAACCCTTAACCTTAGCTCTCTCTCTTTCTCCCTAACCCTACTCCTAACCCTTCTCCGTACTGTTTGAAGCCCTAACCCTAGCCCTTCCCTCTCTCCCCCTAACCCTAACCCTAACCCTAAAATGAAACCTTAAATCTTAACCCTAGCCTCTCTCTCTCTCTCTCTCTCTCTCTCTCTCTCTCTCTCTCTCTCTCTCTCTCTCTCTCTCTCTCTCTCTCTCTCTCTCTCTCTCTCTCTCTCTCTCTCTCTCTCTCTCTCTCTCTCTCTCTCTCTCTCCCTACTCCAGCCTACTGTAGCAGCCCATACAGGAGGGAGACAGAGTCAGCTCACTGAGTTCTTTATTCCACGACGTGCTGCAGCCCTCCCATCCTCAGCCCACACACCGAGAGGGGTGACTCTTCAGCAGGCTGAGACTGCTCGAGCTAGGAGACGACCCCGTGCTAGAGGATATCGGGCCCCGAGACATCACCGACATCAGATTGCAGAGATCCAGGCTCGTCACCATCGCGCCATGGAGGAGAGATGATTCGAGATGATGGCTGACCCCGTTGCAGCTATCACGATGGCCCTGACTCCACCTCCACCTATGTATCACATCTTACACCCGCCCACTAGCACAGGATGGAGCTAGTTAGTCATTTCAGATGCATTCCCATGCTTGTTGTACTACCCCTTTGCATATAGATTGTCATAGATATCGCACTCCATACACCCCCCCACTTTCATAGGTATCTCCACACGCATTTCACGGAGATATGTATCAGCTTTACCAGTTTCTTTTTCAGCACTTTTATCTTCTCTGATAGACAGAAGATACACCCGTGTACATCGATTTGTCTCATAGGCCAAGTTCGGCCTCCTAATAGACGTAAAAACACTTTCTCTCTCTCTCTCTCTCTCTCTCTCTCTCTCTCTCTCTCTCTCTCTCTCTCTCTCTCTCTCTCTCTCTCTCTCTCTCTCTCTCCCCCCCCCCTCTCTCTCTCTCTCTCCCCCCCCCCCTCCCCATGGCTCCCAAGCTGGAGGAGCAGCTGGCCACCTTAGAGCATGCCCTCCGAGAGTTAATAGGAAAACACAAGAAAGAAGGAGATTCTGCACTGAACGGGGTTACCCGCAGAGTTGTCGCCCTCGAAGCCAAGGTGGCAACCTTGGAGAAGGAAAACGAATCCCTTCGGGAAGAGCTTCTTGCTACCCGCAAGCAGCACTCACGGGACCGGGAGGAGTTGCACACTGAGCTTACTGATATGAAAACGAAACTGGACAGCATGCACGAGGAGGGGGAGATCGCTCCACAGCTAGAGGACACTCGGGTGACTATCAAGGAGTGTATGGAGGTGGTGCAGAGAGAGCTTGAGACTAAGAAAGATGGATGGGTCGAGGTTGTAAAAAAGAACCTTCGACAGGAGGCAAAGAAGAACCACCACCACGAGGAGATCCACATAGTGCATACCACCAATGAAGAGGAGCGGATGAGACAGGCTCGCAGGCTCAATGTTCGCGTCTCCGGCCTCACAGAGACAGACCGATCACCAGAGCGGGACGGGCGTCGCTTGTGCCCATTACTTGGATACCGCGCGGATGAGCCTCTCCCTTTCACCAGAGCCTGGAGAGCAAGACGAGACACCACACGGAGCAGAGCACTTATCCTTCAGTTCTCAGATGAGGCCGGGAGGAGAGACTTCCTCAAACGACATGCGGTACTATGCACTACACCGGGCACCCCCATCTATTTGGATGACGACCTCACACGGATGCAGGTAGAGCACAGACGGGCATGCATGCCGCGTGTCCTCCAGGCAAGACGAGAGGGACATCGTGCCCTATACAGAGACTGTCGGGTAATCATTGATTGACGGCCCATTGACTAGGGATTCGCGGCCTATGAGACAGCACAGCAGGAGGTGCACATTGCAGTCTGGAACTGCAATAGATCTTTGTGGACACATCCAGGGGGCCTCGAGGAGGTGATGGAGGACAGAGACATTATCTTCTTGACAGAGACACACGAGAGCCTGGGGAGGAGCCTACCGAGGATTGAGGGCTATACATGGGAGTCAGCTCACCGCCACAAGATGAGACAGCGCACCACACGAGGATCAGGAGTAGCCGTGCTCTACAGACAGTCGCTACAGCACGGGGTACAGGTGGTAGCCAGAGACCCAGAGGCACGTTTCATGTGGATACACCTCCAGCTATCAGAGGAGAGAGCAACGTACTTCGCCGTATGCTATATTGCACCCATTGGTTCGCGCTTCACACATTCCCCCAAGAAGCTATCAGGGGGGGAGGGACCAAACACCACATCGCCATATGACTGCCTCAGTGACACGATTATGGAGTATACCGGGATGGGTGAAGTCTTCCTTGTAGGAGACTTCAATGCCTGCACTCAGAGCCACCAGTGTGATATCTACGACTTTGAGGACCCTGAGATGCTTCGTACCATAGAGGACATGCCTACACTCAGAGCCTCAGCCGACAGCGCCACACCCACCTCATACGGCCGACACCTACTCCAGATGGGAGAAGCACACCGTCTCGTTATATATAATGGGATGGAGACCTGGCCAACCTCGAGCGGTCTCACCTGCATTCCACCCACGACACCACAGGGGGGCAGTGTGGTAGACTATGTTATCGGACCCCCGGAGGCGACACATCTCATCACCTCATTCACTATCCCACCCTTACCGATTGGAGCTGATCACGCATATCTTGCCCTATCCATTCGCGGCTCACCATGCATATCCCACCCCGTCACCATACAGCCATGAGCCCATACCACCATTCACTTTAGACATGAGCTAGCACATATCTATAGCTCCCATGTTCGAGAGCGCATCTACTCCCTTGATCCCTCTACCTCCTTGGACACCCTCACCGCCCACTTCTCCTCGATCCTCCATACATCTGATACTCTCAGCTTCCCATACACCACCCACAACACTACACATTTGACACGGCTGGGGCATACACCCCAGAGTAGATGGTACGATGAGGAGTGTAGGAGACTATATCGACATCTCAGAGCATAGAGTATCTTGGGATCCATCACTGAGAGGGAGGCACGACGACAGATGCGAGCCCTCACACGTCGGAAGCGGCGAGCTTTCGAGGAGCGACAGGAGGCAGAGTTGATCGACTTTCTCATGAGTAGGGATTATGCCACCGCGTGGAGGGCACTACGTGAGCCACGCCCACCTACACCCATAGCAAATCCTCCGACTTGGCACACCTACGCCCAGAGGTTATATGACGTCCCAGGACAGCCACCATTGCCGATTCCTTCCACACCGCGTCCTGTGATATCCAACCTCTTCACGGCAGGCATGGTACGACAGGCCATCCATAGGTTACAGCATGGCCGTTCAACAGACCACACGGGGCTACAGGGAGAGCACTTTATATATGCAGCAGATGTAGTTTCCCACTTGATCGCCCATCTCTTCAACCGTGCTTTGGTTGAGGGATTACCCGACTCATGGACTATGCATACCATTACGCCTATCCATAAGTCCAGCGATATGATGGACCCAGGGAACTACAGGACTATTATGATAGGCCATATCCTGGCCAAGATCTATGGGGCAGTACTAGAGGAAGAGCTCAGTACACACGCTGAGGCAGCTTGGATCAGAGCACCCGGCCAGGCAGGCTTCCGCCGCACTTTCTCCACCATCGACCACATCTTCGTGCTTCGTTGCTTGATTGAGAGCGGGAAGGCGAGGAAGCAGAGACTATACTGTTGCTTTGTGGATTTTCGCAAAGCCTTCGACATGGTCCCTCGAGAGAGATTACTACGGAGGCTCCACGAGTTACAGCTACCATCAGACATGTTATGGGCCATCCACGCTTTGTATGCACGAGTCACAGGCAGGGTACGCTGCCCCGGCGGTCTATCAGACAGCCTTGTTAGCACCATTGGTGTGAAACAAGGTTGCCCTCTCTCACCCACTCTCTTCGGTCTCTACATCGACGAGATCACGGAGTATATACAGCGAGCAGGAGGGCGAGGAGGAGACCTCGGAGGTACGCAAGTACACATCCTATTATATGCTGATGACATTGTCCTGCTTTCAGAGTCACAGAAGGGGTTGCAGTCACATTTACAGGCGCTCGATACCTTTCGCATGGAGAGAGGACTGACAGTGAACCTTGGCAAGACCAAGGTCATGATCTTCCATACCTCCAGGACAGTACGCCATCGTGCCTCTTTCACGGAAGCTGGAGGACAGATAGAGATAGTGGACTCCTACGTCTACCTAGGTGTCACCTTCTCGGGCAGCACAGGGGTATTCTCCATGGCACAGGCCGCGAGAGATAGATTGGCGCGAGGCTATGCGGCACTTGCAGGATTGGAGAGACGCTGCTTTCAGACACATTTTCAAGAGCCCCGGACTAAGGGGTGGCTCTTTGACACTCTAGTGACACCCGCATTGATGTACGCAGCGGCAGTATGGGCACCAGGGATCACAGAGGCGATATGGGCGCGGATTGAGAGGCCGCAGGTCACCATGATCTCACGCTTGCTGCGCAGCAAGCCCTCTGTTCCACATGACATTATACGAGCTGAGCTTGGCACACCACCGATGCTAGTGGAGGCCCTCTTCCAGTTGGTGACCTTTATTCTAAGAGTCCGAGAGCTCCCCACCAGCAAACTCACTAGGCTTGCATTTGAGAGCTCTAGACATTTGGCAGAGACAGGGCATGAGAGAGTATGGTATGCACACACTTACCGATGGTTAGCAGACCATGGCATGAGCATTACGGATCTCCCCCCTTTTCAGTATGACCTCTCTTTTCGCCACATTACCCTCTCTCGTTCGGAGAGGAATAGGATCATCCGTCAGGACCTACTACAGATACACGTCAGGGAGACATGGATAGCACCACGGGAGCCTCTTCCCACAAAGAGGCAACACTACAGAGAGCACTTCCTGACTGTGACAACGGATGGTTTCATTCAGAGACCACGATACATGGATACATATATGGCACCAGCTGAGAGAGTGGCCATTGGGCAGCTCAGAGTATCATCACACCAGCTCGAGATTGAGGTTGGGCGAGCCACACATACCCCGAGGGATGAGAGATTATGCAAGATATGTAGAGGAAGTGGAGGACGAGGAACACTACACACGTAGATGTCAGGCATATGAGGACATCAGAGACCGCTACCCACAGCTCTTCAGGGGCCCAGAGAGATCAGGGCTTTATTGGGGACAGAGGACCAGCACCCTCTAGGTCGTTTCCTAGTAGAGCTCGAGCACCGCCGTGCATCACTCCTCCAGCACCAGATGGAGATACACCTGCCCCCCCCCCCCTCAGACTTATATTACAGATTTTTCAAACCCACATCCACTCGAGGACTCAGCTCGTTGCGGAGTGTCACATTACACAGAGCAGAGGAGCTTAGACGACAACGTCGACGATCGAGACCCCCCAATCCGGAGAGCCCGTCCACATCAGAGAGAGATTCAGGCGATTCACGCACGCCATGACATGGAGATAGGGAGACGTCAGCAGCGCACCCCTATCGATTTGGACGTTCAGAGCATTTTGAGGATCGCCATGATGCCTTACCCACAGATGCGTTATATCCTACACCCACTCCAGGCATTTAGTGGGTTGTGATACCATCGAGCCTCCCCTCCCTATGCATATCATTTTTGTATCTCACCCATTGAGCATATAGAGTGCATACCCATAGCACCCCACACCCTTGATGCAAGTTACTATCCACTCCTTTTATACCCATTTGTGGTACTCAAACTTTATTTTCCTTTTTCCTTTTGGGATCACAGTGGATTGGATCATACTGATGTATATGTTTTGTCTCATAGGCCAATTTTGGCCTCTAATAGAGGTTAAAATCTCTCTCTCTCTCTCTCTCTCTCTCTCTCTCTCTCTCTCTCTCTCTCTCTCTCTCTCTCTCTCTCTCTCTCTCTCTCTCTCTCTCTCTCTCTCTCTCTCTCTCTCTCTCTCTCTCTCTCTCTCTCTCTCTCTCTCTCTCTCTCTCTCTCTCTCTCTCTCTCTCTCTCTCTCTCTCTCTCTCTCTCTCTCTCTCTCTCTCTCTCTCTCTCTCCCCCCCCCCCCCCCCCCAGCAACGGATGGACATACACTTGGCCCCCCAGACTTCTATTACAGATTTTTCAGACCCACAGCCACCTGAGGACCAAGCTCGACGAAGGGTGTCACATTACAGAGATCAGAGGAACGACAACGCCGACGACCGAGACCCCCACTTCGGAGAGCCAGTCCCCACCAGAGAGAGATTCAGGCGATTCACGCACGCCATGACATGGAGATACAGAGACGTATGCAGCGCACCCCTGTCGATCTCGATGTACAGAGCATTTTGAGGATCGCCACGATGCCTTACCCACCGATGCACTATATCCTACACCCACTCCAGGCACTTAGAGCGCTATGACACCACCGAGTCTCCGCTCCCTATGCATATCATATTTGTACATCACCTATTGAGCATATAGAGTGCATACCCATTGCAGCCCATACCCTTGATGCCAGCTTTTATCCACTCCTTTTATATTCTGTTTTGTACCCACACTTTATTTTCCTTTTGGGATCACAGTGGATTGGATCATAATGATGTATATGTTTTGTCTCATAGGCCAATTTTGGTCTCTTATAGACGTTAAAATCTCTCTCTCTCTCTCTCTCTCTCTCTCTCTCTCTCTCTCTCTCTCTCTCTCTCTCTCTCTCTCTCTCTCTCTCTCTCTCTCTCTCTCTCTCTCTCTCTCTCTCTCTCTCTCTCTCTCTCTCCCCCCCCCCCCCATGGTAGTAGATGCACTATTCCAGACTATATGCTTTATTCAGAGGATGAGGGAGCTCCCTACATACAGACTCACACAGAGAGCTTTTGAGGCATCTATACAGATATCAGAGTCAGGATATGAGAGAGCTTGGTACACTCACGTTAGAGTCTGGTTTGATAGTCATGGACTTGATATGGACAGATTGCCACCTTTTCAGTATGACCCAGACTCACCTCACATCCACATCTCTCGTCGTGAGAGGAATGTTGTGCTCAGACAGGATCTCTAGTGGCTCTACATTAGTCAGACATGGCACACACCACACATGGGATCGAGACTATCGCACTACCGAGACCAATTCTTAGACATACTAGCGGACGGTTTCATCCAGCGACCATGCTACATGGATACTTACATGCCTCATAGCTCGACGGTAGCGATTGGCCAGTTGAGAGTCTCATCACACCGACTAGAGATTGAGACGGGCAAAGCCGCAGACATCCCCAGAGAGGAGCGGATATGCAGGGTATGCAGAGTAGAGATAGAGGATGAGGAGCACTTTGTATGCAGATGTAGCGCATATGATGGAATCAGAGGCAAATACGACTCTGTTTACAGGGCAGTCCATCCTCCGAGAGATCATGGACTCTAGAGACAAGCGACAGCTCGGGCGATTCTTACTAGTAACTAGAGATACAGAGTCACAGAGATTCCCTACTCGAGCCTACTGTAGCAGGCCGTACAGGAGGGAGACAAAGTCAGCTCACTGACTTCTTTATTCCACGACGTGGTGTAGCCCTCCCCCCCTTAGCCCAGACACCGAGGGGGGTGGCTCTTCAACAGGCTCAAACTTCTCGAGCTAGGAGACGACCTTGTGCTATAGGATATCGGGCCCCGAGACTTCACCGACACCAGATTGCGGAGGTCCAGCCTCGTGACCATCGCGCCATGGAGGAAAGACGATATAAAAAATTATCATTTTGTGCACGAGAAACTAATCATATATACTTGAAGCGCTCAAAAAGAAACTAATCATATAACAATTGCTCATTATTAAAAAAATATGTGAAATGGGCAACCTTCCACTAGGAAAGCCCTACCTGTAGGTTTACAAGGAAGAGAAATTAAGCTCACAAGAACGGTCATAAATGGTCCCATTTTTGGGAAACGGTAAAAAATGGTGGTCAAAAATTTTTATCAAATATTCTTGAAGTGCTCTATGAGAGCTATCCGACCAAGTATAACACTTATATGTCGTGCATCAATTGTTAGGTCAAATATCAAACCCTAATTTTACGACAAAAAGCTTGAAAAGCATGCTGTGAAAATCATTAACACTTGGCAAGAATCTATGAAATCGAGGTCATTAGATCCAATGGTTATAAGATATGCCACTTGGCAACTTAAAAA
Source organism: Ceratopteris richardii (assembly GCA_020310875.1). Classification (NCBI taxonomy): domain Eukaryota; kingdom Viridiplantae; phylum Streptophyta; class Polypodiopsida; order Polypodiales; family Pteridaceae; genus Ceratopteris; species Ceratopteris richardii. The sequence goes on along the minus strand of CM035430.1, from coordinate 1,201,450 downwards.
CATCAAATAAAGCTAGATAAATGAATTTTGTGATATATGGCGGAATTGTCATTGGGATTTATGAAAACCTGTTTTTTGCTATTTTTTTCCTTTATTCAACATGTCTATATATAGGGAGCACTAGTAAAACTCATAATCATCACTTTGACAAGCTTTCTTGATCAAGAGCTTGAGAGAAGGTGGTCTTCTTCAACTTGGAGGGGTGTTGGTAGTTATTCATCAACGTCAAGGTGTGTAGCAGCTTTATGTCTTTTGTGGAGGAGATACACTTCAACTTGAAGGTTTAGGAGTTATTAGACTTCTTGTATTCATTGGCTTGTACATCAAGTGCATCTTCTATGCTATCTTGTAACTTCTATCATGCAATGTAAAGATTATATTTGGAGCATGGTTCTTTACATCTCTCTCATGTGTTGGCTATTCTTCATGTTGTCTCTATATTCTCTTTATCTTTATATCTATTGTGGGCCTAAAAACCAACACCCATTTGACACCATTACACCCATCGAAAGTCAAACCTTGATTTTTTATCAACCCTCTTGAAAAAAGTCAAAACCAACATGTTGGAAAGCAAATTAAATCCAATGGCTATGATTAAATCCTACTAAGCTCAAATTCAATGGTCCAAAATATTAGATGCAACTACAACATCATCACCACATGTTAATCATATGTTGAACCACACCAAAAACAACTAAAAGCTATCATTTTTACCCCTAAAAGCTGAAGGATGTTGTTTTCTCAATCCTACCTAGCTTTTTACACATAAAAGCTAGCGCTTCCCATCATTACACAAAGACATGTCTATACACATTTCTAATCATATTACACATCTCACACCTTAAGGGGGGTTTCTCTCACTTACTCTTTGTGAGTTAGGAGTGGTGCTCTCATATATACATTTAGTGGCGCTTGGAGGACGAGGAGTTACTACAACTTAGAGGGTGTATGTATATACACTATTGGACGTCTCACATACTCTTGTGAGAGATTGCTTTGGAGATCTTCATCATGCCTAAGCCTCTTCATGCCTTATCCCTTACCCTTCATATGCTCTCTTTGGTATTCATGGGTTGTATTTCTTGTGTTATTTTTAGAGCATATCATCTTGTACATGGGTTGTATTTCTTGAATCATTTGGCTTGACATTAGTGGGAACAACTTTAGCATGGTTCCAACCCTTGTCTATTAATGCCTTCGAAAACCTAGATGTTTTGATGGCGGAGTTCATCGTTAAGCTTTCAAAGAGAGGAGTGAAACATTACTCTTTCTCATTGATCTATAGTTTCAATTAATTGAGTCATGGGCCCACGAGAATAGAAGCTAGACAATACAAACAGTATGTGGATAGATGCCCAAGATAGAACAAACCTTCCAAACAAAAACTAATCGAATTGTTTTTGCGTGCTCTAGCAAACGAACAATTAATATCCCTAGTTTACATTTGAAGAATGGCCATATTAAAAGAATGAATGAAGAAATGTGTAGACTTCGAAGACATTTTAGTGACAAATTTGAAAAATCCAATGTCTGATGTTAGTAGTGAGGCTTGAGCCTCCACACACTCCACTAGATCCTCAATTGATGACATGTTAGAACTAGTCACAAAGAAACCCAATGCAAAAGTGGCGAGAAAACAATGAAGCCCATCATAGCCCCAAAGAACTCAACCTCTTAGAAGATTCCAAAACTACAATGGATATCACTTTGCAAACATGTGTTATAGGGATCTAAACAATCCCCCATGGAGAAACCATCCATGCAATTTTGCACCGTTGAGCAAAAGTGGACCAATCACTTAACGAATGAGTGTTATTACAATAGACCCCCACCTAGATAGCAATACACTCCCTAGGCCCATGTATCAACCCCAAAAGTTGTATAAGAACTAGTAGAGAGAGTCCTATTACAACCAATAATGGCCTAGATACGAACATGGAACCCAAGATCTACCTAGAAGAGTGTCGAAACAACCACCATTACCACCACCACCCAATGTACGTACTTCCATTGAAGTATGCAAAAGAGAACTTGGAAAAGGCAATTATGATAAGGAGAATGTTAATACTATGTACATGGCAAAAGGGGCCACTTCAGAAAAAGCCAAACTTAGGACTAGTCACTATGCAACAAGATAGTTACAAATATGGCAAAGACCATTTCATTAAAGATTGCCCTTAGCCTCGATGAATATTACCTAAGAAACCAACATGTTTATGCAAAGGAAGAAGGCATCTCTTTAGAGATTACCCCTTAAACAGTAATGAGAACTCCAATACCAATCCCTTGAATGTAATGAAAATAATAGAACTATTAAGTAGTGATGGAGACGAATAGGTACCTACTAGAGTTGTAACCAAAGCATAGCCCAAAGCAAATCAAGAACAAGATAACCAAAACGTTAACCAAAAATCTAAGAAATGGTGATAGAGAATTCAATAAAACCAAAATCAAGTAAACCTAAGAAGAAAACCTTCTAGAGAGAGTATGGGGAGTGCCTTAAAAAGTAGTGGAATAAGAAGGTGGAGGATTTGGAAAACAAATTATTTTAAACTGAAGCAAAGTTGAAACAAGTGATGTCCTTAATAGAGAGATTGTCTCTACAAATCCATAACACCCAACTCGATAGGAAGAGTAGAGCATCAAGTAAACAAGAGATTGGATCCGTATTAGAAAACCCAATGCTTGAGGACCTAGAAACATTTTTCAAAACCTACCAAGTTAGAATTCAAATAGGACTAGGCATTGTGGAACACGAATGTTGTTATCATGGTGTAGAATTAGGGAAAGAGAGATTGATGATGTCACAAGCATTGAAGATATGGGTTCATCTACGTCGTTTCCATTTGTATCCGTATGAGTGCATCTCCATTTTGTATCTAGCTTCAGGACCTAGAAACATTACTCAAAACCTACCAAGTTAGAATTCAAATGGGACTAGGCATAGTGGAACACGGATGTTGTTATCCTCGTGTAGAATTAGGGAAAGAGAGATTGATGATATGTCGCAAGCACTGAAGACATAGGTTCATCTACTTCATTTCCATTTGTATCCGTATGAGTGCATCTCCATTTTGTATCTAGCATACACTCCATTTCATATTATTTTAGTTGTATCTCATTGTATTTGAATACCTTTCCATTTTTTTCTTCCATTGTATTCATTCTCCTTAGGGGAAATTATCCCACGTGATGTACTTTGAAGAGCCTCCTCCCAACTCTATATAAGCCTTAAGGAAGGCCTCTCCTCCACTTTGTACTTGGTTAGAAGTTTATAGAGCCTACTTCATGCTCTTGGCAAGCTCATTTCTCATCCATGTGAGTTTACCCATTTCTTGATCTACTCCCTTTGAATCTCTCACACTCATTTCATTTTGTGAGTACACTCTAGTTTTCATTTTGCTTCCATGTGTGTACTCTCTACATGGTATCAAAGTGCTAGATGGTGGTCTTGGTGGTGCTTTTGGCAATGTTTTTGGAAGTTTTGGTAGTGGTGGTGCTTGAGATTAGTGATGTTACTCTCCACTCATTGAGAGCCTTTTGCCATCAAATTTACGCTTTTGGACCACATTTTTCCCATTTTCCCACACTTCCTTTTTTTTTCATCATAGCCATCCCCCACCCTATCCCTTGATAGATTTGGGCTTGTCTTGATTGTCATTGAAGGTCTTCTAAGTCGTCTTTGACGTCTTTTGTATGGAGTGTACTCTCTACATGGTATCAAAGCACTAGATGGTGTCAGGTGGTCTTGGTGGTGCTTTTGTCAGTGTTTTTGGAAGTTTTGGTAGTGGTGCTTGAGATTGGTGATGTTGCTCTCAAGTCATTGGGAGAACTTCGAAGCCTTTTGTTGTCAATTTTATGCCTTTTGGACCACATTTTTCCCATTTGTCCACGCTCCCACCCTTCCTTTTTTTTCCATCTTACCCACCCTCGCAACCTATCCCTTCATAGATTTGGGCTTGCCTTGATTGTCATTGATGATCTTCTAAGTCATCTTTGATGTCTTCTGTGTGGATTTGTTGCAAAGACGTGTCGTTTTCAAGTGTTTCTCAAGACTTGTGGCCAAGGGATACGAGCAAAAGCACGACATTGACTATGAAGAAACATTTGCCCCTATTGCAATGTTTACAACTATTAGTTCAAAGGAAAGGAAGATCGTGTATACAAACTTCACAAAGCTCCCAGGGCCTGGTATGAAAAGATACACAAGTTCTTCAAAGATAAAAGATTTCAAAGGAGCATTGTTGATGCTAACTTTTACATATACCAAAAAGTCCTTAGTTGCATAATCATCCTTTAGATAGATGACTTGATTTTCACAGGCTCAAATGATGAACGCATCCAATTTATCATCATGCAACTTCACGTTGAGTACTCCATGACGGATCTTGGTCTACTTTACTATTTCTTAGGCATGGAAACGTGGAAGATGAAGGTATATTCCTCTCTCAAAAGAAGTTTTGCTCTGATCTCCTTTCCAACTATAACATGGATCACTGTACACCGGAGGACTCATGATCACTCGTGGATGTGCATGCATATCGAAAGCTAGTTTACTCTTTACTTTACCTAGCCAACACCAAACCAGACATTGCCTATGTAGTTGGCATACTCGGTCAATTTGCACATCAGCCTCGCATGACACATTGGAAGCTTCTCAAAGACTACTTCGATACCTTGCCCTCACCCGACATCATGGACTTTGGTACAGAGGGGGCATTGATCTCGCAAGATATTCAGATTCCAATTGGGCGGGTGATCTTGACTCCCGACGGTCTACTTCTGGATACATATTCTTGCTTGGCTTAGGACCTATCTTTTGAGCAAGTTAGAAGAAGCCTACTGTTGCTCTTTCATCCACCAAGGCCGAGTACCAAGCATCCAACTATCAGCATGTGAGGCCATCCGGCTTTATTTTTTGAAATTGATATTTTGTAGGATACACATACATCCATCTGGACCGACAGGCTGTCAGCCTTGGCCATGGCCAATCCAGTGTTCCATGCTCAGACCTATCACAATTCAAATCATTGTGCTTGAAAAGGCTGAAAGCTTTTGAAACCTCCATACATCTAGTATGCAAGAAATCCAAGTTCACCATCGGTAACATGATGTAAGCATGCATCAATTCATGTATAGTATCCAATATATGAATAAAAATTAAATTCCAAGAACTCCGTGTTAGACATGTTTATTCCCTCATAATACTATTCAATCTAATTCGGGCAAATATGCCAGCCATGATGATCTATTGTATGTATCATATAGCTATCCAAGCATCAATGGCCAAAATATTCTCCTTTGAATGACTCTAATCCTTAACAGCCATAAACTTTATCACACTATCATAATAGACGACGTGCGTCCTTTGTATTCCTTGCAAGTCCCTCAAGTTTGAGGCACCTAAAATAGTACAACACATCAAAGCAAATATAATGTGTTCGTGTATCATTATCTTGTCACTTACATTTCATAATGTTTTTCCTTCTTGTATTCAACTCCAATTTATTTGAGTTTCCGGTTTCAGGTGACTCCGTTGCCTTCAAATTCAGATGCTACCTTTTTATTACCCTTCTGCAATGATTCTAGACACCCCAAACATAGCCTTCAGATGACAACATGGTCTTCGATAAAAAAAAAACATGTCATAGGTCCCAATAATTGTGAACACTAGTTGTGATCACTAAAATCCCAAGTTTTGGAACCTCCATATACCTAGCACAAATGAAATCCAAGCTCACCACAAGGTAAAATGTAATGCACTTTGAGATTTTGACCGTTCATCAAAACATTCGTATGCTATCGAATCACAACCGCTCAGTGCTGGGCACGTTTTATGTTGAGCAAATGCTCTTGATAGACATATAAGGTAACTTCCTTACATTACTACACGCTCATAAGCGGACTTTTGGATTCATGTAAATATGGCAGCCATGACAAGTTTTTGCATGCATAATAGATCAAATGACTGAAAATGAGTGAAATGGTTCTGCAATGCAGTCCAAAAGGAGCAAAATATTATCCACACTTCCATGAGCAGGATATGAAAGATAAATGAAAACAAGCAAAAAACCTAGGACAAGCAAGCCTCGCTTACCTCCAAAGAAATTGGTGCCGAACGATCTCGAGACGAAGCTGCTGAGCAGAAGAGGAGGTTTCTGAGTGGTCGCAATCCCTGAGCTGTTCTTGACAACCACCAAACGGTTTGTGCATGGTGAAGAGATTGAAGCAGGTAAGCAAGGAGCCATTAAAGAGTTTTGTATTGTCGAAACCGAATAATGGAGTGGAGCATGCCCATCAAGAGTAGGGGTCGCAGCTGCAAGACCTGCAGCGTTAACCAGACCACCCATTCTGATGAAAGCTGCAGAGAACCCGCAAATGCAAGCGGCGCCTGGTACGAGAGTGGGGGCCAATCAGAGCGAAGTCGATAGCAGACGTGATTGCACTTGTATTATATGTTCAATCCTTTCGGCTCTGTCGAATTAGGTGGGCCGTCTCCATGTTCTATTGAGCATCTAAATAGCCCAGTGCCGTTAACATGCGGAAGATTGGTTCATATTTTAAGAGCTACAGCAGATTGAGGTGAAAATTAGTGAAGCTATGGGGGAATATTAATAGAAGATGAAACATTATTCTCTTCTCCCCCAATTCCATCTAGCTTCCTTACGAGAGAATGGACTACAATGATGGGGAAGGACGTAGGCATTATTTTTCTTACATTAAGATTTCTTGCAACGCCTTGTTTTTTTTCTTTTTCTTCAAATGCTTTAATATGTTCTAATGGGAAATGAACATGCTAATGAAACCTTTTGGTAAAGAATCATTTCAAAGTTACTCCTAACACTCTTCCTTGTGAACTTTTTTGCAACAACGTGCATAGATCCATGATTAATGCACTAAATAAGAAACCATGTATAGTTCGTGCATATTAGCTCAATTGGTTAGGCCTTCTACTGCTCATGATTGGGGGGGAGGGTTCAACCCATGATGCATTGTAGCAAGACACCCCTCATCACTTAGTGGTGAGGCATTAAAACTAGCCCCTTCGAGGGACCATTGGACCTTCGGTCTACCGATCTTAAATTGATTATCTCATCTAGCTTTAGGGCCGTTCCTTACCAATGTCTATCTTAACAAGTGTTTAGCTCACTTTTATAGGTGAGTTTAAGAAGTGACCCTCTTCATGTTGAGATATCAAGCTCAACATGTAATGATCTAGGATGACACATATCACTTTTTCATTTCTCTAACATGTATATTGATCACGTTGGTATATGTCAGGGATACTTCATTGAGCTTTACTAGATTTATCTATCGAGAGTGATGGCACATTTGTTTCTTGCCAGCTCACTCATTCGTTAGGATTTTCCCTATGTATTGTTCTTTATATATTGCACTTGTTGTATTATTGTTTTAGGTCATTCTTGTATGTTCCTTTTATGTAACAGAAAAAGAAGAAGATCATTCTTCTTTGCCTCAATTTGTGTGTGTGCTCCTCCTTGATTGTGAGAGTGTGTATGTGAGCTCTCTTCCTTATCTGATTCCTCGTGACATGGTATCAGAGCCACTGTGGCTGTAGAGAGCTTATGGAGAAGGCTGACGATGAAGAGTACGTGAGAAGGCATGGAGAAAGTGTGATTCACAAACGACCTCAGATTGCTATGAAGATTGGTGTGAAGTTAGAAGGCATCAAATATTTTCACGAGTTATTCCTTTAAGGTCAATCATTTTTGTCAGATTTTTGTTTCGGAGCTATCTCGACTTTCATTTCGAGCCCCCAAGGTGAGACCCACAGAAAAACCAGGTCAATTTGCAAAACTGTAATTTGTATCCTATTCAGCAACACTCATGTATTCCAGATCTAGTATTTTAAGTGATTTCCTGTATTGTTGATACACAAAAACTGTGTTTTTTTTAGATCGAACTGTCACATCATAGTGCGACAGCATTCAAGCAAAAACACTGCTTGTGATGCTTTGCAATGTTGTGAATTGCTTCAAAAATAGCGAACGCAAATGGAATGAGTCAGCTTATGAGTGATAAGCTAGACAAGAGCAAACTCCATGCTTGGAGATTCGAAATGATGAATTTCCTGATGGGAGAGGGCTACTGGAAGTACATCGAAGGAGAGAACAAAAATGCTCCATAATTACCAGAGAGGAATCGGACTACATACCACTTGAGAGCATATGAGGAATGGAATCAAGGAGCACGAAAGGTAATGTATTGGCTATCTGCTAGCATACAAGATAGCATGATTGGGCAGATATAGGATGCCAAGACTCCGAAAGAGGCTTGGAATAGTTTGTTCACATTGTATGAGACCAATACAAAGGCATGGAAATCGCAACTCAAGAACATTTCCAGACACTGTTGATATCTTTAGGTAGTGATGTGTGTGAACACACTAGTACCGCTGGGGCACTTTTTTCCCTCTTTAGGAGGTTTTTTTCCCCCGGCTTGTCCTAGAGAGTTATGGAATTACTCTTGAAGCTCAAGGACTCCTTGGCTTGTACAAATGTGGAGTAAAATACAAGAGATGGCTTTTGGACATATTTGCGGAGGTGGACTTTAGAAAAGGACTAATTTGAGGGATTGTTTTGGAGTTTTTGAGGCTCCCATTAACTTATTGCCTTGCTTGAGTGCATCCATTATGCTTCAATTCTTCAGAACACCAACCATTTTCTCTCTCTTTGACTTTCAAAAACCATTTTTGTAAGTCCCCATCTCCAAAAGTAAGTCTTCCAACTCTATATCTTAATAATAGTTAGGCATCAGCCCTTGCTCTATGGGATTTGGGGGATCCCATGGGTGCTATGCCTTCCTTTCATTGTACTTCCAAATTAATTCAAGCTAATCTAGAAGAGTTATACCAAATGATATCCACAAAGGTCAAATTCATCATATCAATGCACATATGATGGGCAAATGTGTCAGGGGAGCACTAGATTGTGCTCTCTATTGAGATATCAAGCTCAACATGTGATGATCCCGAATTGCACGTATTATTGTTTCATTTCTCTAACATGTATAGTGGTCATGCCGGTATATGTCAGGCACACTTCATTGAGCTTTATTAGATTTATCTACCGAGAGTGATGACATATTTGTTTCTTGCTAGCTCACTCATTCGCGGACATTAGGTTTTTCCTTATGTACTTGTCTTTATATATTGCAGTATTTGTATTCTTGTTTTAGATCATTCTTGTACATTCCTTTTTATGTAATAGAAGAAGAAGAAGATCATTCTTCCTTGCCTCAATCTGAGTGTGTGCTTCCCTTTGATTGTGAGAGTGTGTGTGTGAGCTCTCTTCCTTATCTCCTTCCTCATGAAATGGTATGAGAGTCAGTGTGGCTGTAGAGAGCTCACGAAGAAGGCCGGCGATGAAGAGTATGCGGCAAGGCATGGAGAAAGCACGATTCACAAATGACCTCTAATTGATACGAAAATTGGCGTGAAGGTAGAAGACCTCAAAATATTTCGGGAGTTATCCCTTTAAGGTCACTTCTTTTTGTCAGATCGAAGTTTCAGAGCCATCTCGACCTCCGTTTCGAGCCCGCAAGGTGGGGCCCATAGAAAAACCAGGTCAATTAGGTGTGGAAGTGCAAAAGCCTATCAGGATCCATTGTGATAATCGTAGTAGCATACAATTAGCACGAAATCGTGTTTTTCATTATAGAAATAAACATACAGAGGTACATTATCATTTCATCAAGGAAAATGTATTAGCAGTTGATATTGGCCTTCTTTATGCGAGGACAGATGAGTAGGTTGCTTATATTTTCACTAAAGTACTTGGAGTTGAGAAGTTGAAGAAGTTTCAGAAGATGCTTGGATTACAGGACATGACATTGAGCTTGAGGGGGAGTGTTGAGATATCAAGCTCAACATGTGATGATCCATGATGACACGTATCACTTTTTCATTTCTTTGACATGTAAAGTGGTCACGCTGGTATATGTCAGGGATACTTCATTGAGCTTTACTAGATTTATCTTCTAATGGTGATGGCACATTTGTTTCTTGCTAGCTCACTCATTCGTAGACATTAGGATTTTCCCTATGTACTGTTCTTTATATATTGCACTTTTTGTATTGTTGTTTTAGGTCATTCTTGTACATTCCTTTATTGTAATAGAAGAAGAAGAAGAAGAAGATCATTCTTCCTTGCCTCAATCTGTGTGTGTGATCCTCCTTGGTTGCGAGTGTGTGTTTGAGGTCTCTTCCTTATCTCCTTCCTCATGAAACTTCACACTCTAGTGTTCACTCTAGTGAAAAATAGTTCCTAATCCCTCGTTTGAAGTTCGACTTGAGTGCAGAAATCGCGAATGAGTGAGCTGGCAAGAAACAAACCTGTCATCACTCTCGGTAGATAAATCTAATAAAGCTCAATCAAGTGTCCCTCACATATACCGGCATGACCACTATGCATGTTAGAGAAATGAAACAATAATACATATCATCCGAGATCATCACATGTTGAGCTTGATATCTCAATAGAGAGCACAATCTAGTGCTCCCCTGACACATTCCCCCATCATATGTGCATTGATATGATGAATTTGACCTTTGTGGATATCATTTGGTAGAACTCTTCTAGATTAGCTTGAATTAATTTGGAAGTACAATGAAAGGAAGACATAGCACCCATGGGATCCCCCAAATCCCATAGACCAAGGGTTGATGCCTAACAATTATTAAGATATAGAGTTGGAATACCTACTTTTGGAGATGGGGACTTACAAAAATGGTTTTTGAAAGTCAAAGAGAGAGAAAATGGTTGGTGTTCTAAAGAACTGAAGCATAATGGATGCACTCAAGCAAGGTAATAAGTTAATGGGAGCCTCAAAAACTCCAAAACCATCCCTCAAATTAGTCCTTTTCTAAAGTCCACCTCCGCAAATATGTCCAAAAGCCATCTCTTGTATTTTACTCCACATTTGTACAAGCCAAGGAGTCTTTGAGCTTCAAGAGTAATTCCATAACTCTTTAGGATTTTACATGATAGAAGAACAAGATCATTCTTCCTTGCCTCAATCTGAGTGTGTGCTTCTCTTTGATTGTGAGAGTGTGTGTGTGAGCTCTCTTCCTTATCTCCTTCCTCATGACATGGTATCAAAGCCAGTGTGGCTGTAGAAAGCTCGCGAAGAAGGCCGGTGGTGAAGAGTATGCAGCAAGGCATGGAGAAAGCGCGATTCACAAACGACCTCGGATTGCTACGAAAATTGGCATGAAGGTAGAAGACCTCAAAATATTTTCACGAGTTATCCCTTTAAGGTTACTTGTTTTTGTCAGATCGAAGTTTTAGAGCCATCTCAACCTCCATTTCAAGCCTGCAAGGTGGGGCCCATAGAAAAACCAGGTCAAGTAGGTGTGGAAGTGCAAAAGCCTATCAGCATCCATTGTGATAATCGTAGCAGCATACAATTAGCATGAAATCGTGTTTTTCATGATAGAAATAAACATACCGAGGTACATTATCATTTCATCAAGGAAAAGGTTATTATCAATTGATATTGGCCTTGTTTATGTGAGGACAGATGAGTAGATTGCTGATATTTTCACAGTGTTGAGATATCAAGCTCAACATGTGATGATCCATGATGACACGTATCACTTTTTCATTTCTTTGACATGTGTAGTGATCACGCTGGTATATGTCAAGGATACTTCATTGAGCTTTACTAGATTTATCTTCCAAGGGTGATGGCACATTTGTTTCTTGCCAGATCACTCATTCGTAGACATTAGGATTTTCCCTATGTACTGTTCTTTATATATTGCACTTTTTGTAATGTTGTTTTAGGTCATTCTTTTACATTCCTTTATTGTAATAGAAGAAGAAGAATAAGAAGAAGAAGATCATTCTTCCTTGCCTCAATTTGTGTGTGATCCTCCTTGGTTGTGAGTGTGTGTGTGAAGTCTCTTCCTTATCTCATTCCTCATGAAACTTCACACTCTAGTGTTCGCTCTAGTGAAAAATAGTTCCTAATCCCTCATTTGAAGTCCTACTTGAGTGCAGAAAAATCATGTAAAATCCTAGAGAGTCATGGAATTACTCTTGAAGCTCAAGGACTCCTTGGCTTGTACAAATGTGGAGTAAAATACAAGAGATGGCTTTTGGACATATTTGAGGAGGTGGACTTTAGAAAAGAACTAATTTGAGGGATGGTTTTGGAGTTTTTGAGGCTCCCATTAACTTATTACCTTGCTTGAGTGCATCCATTATGCTTCAGTTTTTCAGAACACCAACCATTTTCTCTCTCTTTGACTTTCAAAAACCATTTTTGTAAGTCCCCATCTCCAAAAGTAGGTCTTCCAACTCTATATCTTAATAATTGTTAGGCATCAACCCTTGCTCTATGGGATTTGGGGGATCCCATGGGTGCTATGCCTTCCTTTCATTGTACTTCCAAATTAATTCAAACTAATCTAGAAGAGTTCTACCAAATGATATCGAGAAAGTTCAAATTCATCATATCAATGCACATATGATGGGCGAATGTCTCAGGGGAGCAATAGATTGTGCTCTCTGTTGAGATATCAAGCTCAACATGTGATGATCCCGGATGACACATATTACTGTTTCATTTCTCTAACATGTATAGCGGTCATGCCGATATATGTCAGGGACACTTCATTGAGCTTTATTAGATTTATCTACTGAGAGTGATGACAGATTTTTTTCTTGCCAGCTCACTCATTCGCGGACATTAGGTTTTTCCTTATGTACTGGTCTTTATATATTGCAGTATTTGTATTCTTGTTTTAGGTCATTCTTGTACATTCCTTTTTATGTAATAGAAGAAGAAGAAGAAGAAGAAGAAGAAGATCATTCTTCCTTGCATCAATCTGAGTGTGTGCTTCTCTTTGATTGTGAGAGTGTGTGTGTGAGCTCTCTTCCTTATCTCCTTCCTCATGACATGGTATCAGAGCCAATGTGGCTGTAGAGAGCTCGCGAAGAAGGCCGGCGGCGAAGAGTATGTCGCAAGGCATGGAGAAATTAGCGAGATTCACAAACGACCTCGGATTGCTACAAAAATTGGCATGAAGGTAGAAGACCTCAAAATATTTTCGGGAGTTATCCCTTTAAGGTCACTTGTTTTTGTCAGATCGAAGTTTCAGAGGCATCTCGACCTCAGTTTCAAGCCCGCAAGGTGGGGACCATAGAAAAACCAGGTCAATTAGGTGTGGAAGTGCAAAAGCCTATCAGCATCCATTGTGATAATCGTAGCAGCATACAATTAGCACAAAATCATGTTTTTCATGATAGAAATAAACATACTAAGGAACATTATCATTTCATCAGGGAAAAGGTATTAGAAGTTGATATTGGCCTTGTTTATGTGAGGACAAATGAGTAGGTTGCTGATATTTTCACTAAAGCACTTGGAGTTGAGAAGTTGAAGAAGTTTTAGAAGATGCTTGGATTACAGGACATGATAGTGAGCTTGAGGGGGAGTGTTGAGATATCAAGCTCAACATGTGATGATCCATGATGACACGTATCACTTTTTCATTTCTTTGACATGTATAGTGGCCACGCTGGTACATGTCAGGGATACTTCATTGAGGTTTACTAGATTTATCTTCCAAGGGTGATGGCACATTTGTTTCTTGCTAGCTCACTCATTCGTAGACATTAGGATTTTCCCTATGTATTGTTCTTTATATATTGCACTTTTTGTATTGTTGTTTTAGGTCATTCTTGTACATTCCTTTATTGTAATAGAAGAAGGAGAAGAAGGAGAAGAAGAAGAAGAAGATCATTCTTCCTTGCCTCAATCTGTGTGTGTGATCTCCTTGGTTGTGAGTGTGTGTGTGAGGTCTCTTCCTTATCTCCTTCCTCATGAAACTTCACACTCTAGTGTTCGCTCTAGTGAAAAATAGTTCCTAATCCCTCATTTGAAGTTCGACTTGAGTGCAAAAAAATCATGTAAAATCCTAGAGAGTTATGGAATTACTCTTGAAGCTCAAGGACTCCTTGGCTTGTACAAATGTGGAGTAAAATACAAGAGATGGCTTTTGGACATATTTGCGGAGGTGGACTTTAGAAAAGGACTAATTTGAGGGATGTTTTTGGAGTTTTTGAGGCTCCCATTAACTTATCCTTGCTTGAGTGCATCCATTATGCTTCAGTTCTTTAGAACGCCAACCATTTTCTCTCTCTTTGACTTTCAAAAACCATTTTTGTAAGTCCCCATCTCCAAAAGTAGGTTGTTGAAGAGCTAAGAAGAGCACAGAGGCAGAGAAAAAGAGGGGCCCCAAAATTTTCCGATTTGGACACATTGTTCTTGTATTATAACCATTTTGTAATATATTTTCCGATGTAAATGCACTAGAGGTTTCCTCTAGATGCATACCCATAGAGAATTGTAGCTTACCTTTGTAAATTAGTAGGAAATTAGCCTTCCAGTTAATAAAGTGCCAGTCTCTTGTGTGAAAGGACCAGTTTTAGGGCACATGTATATAAGTTAATTTGTGACTCTTTGTAGAGACTTTTTGGCCATTGTGAGAAACAAGAGCACAGAATTTCGAGACTGTTGCTCCAAGTATCGTGACACCATAGCTGACCTTGAAAGCTTGTTTGGAATAGATTTAGACTTATTTTCTCTCTTTAAAAGCTCACTTGCATTGATCATCATTTGAATGCACGTCTTCATACAATCGACTAGGTTTTGATACTCCTCGGATTGATAAATAAAACGTGAATCCCCACTATATGCACTTGAGGGGGATTGAGGTATAGTCTCTTTCTCCACAAGTCCCTAAGTTGGTTCTTAGGTACACACGTTTTTTTGGCGTCGTTGTCGGGGAGAGTCGAATCAAACCGAGGCATTGATGTGATGGTGATTAGCTCTTAGCATTGAAGCGAGTAGAGGAGTTTTGAATTTCTCTTCTCTGGTAAGTCACTCTCAGTTGCACTTACTACTTCTCACTCTTGTAGTGTGTGTAGTGAGTTGGTAGTTTAGGAAAGTGAGTAGGGAGAGGAGTGGATTGGGTAGGAGGAAGAAGTGAGTAGGTTAGGAAAATAGATTAGCTTTCAAACTTTGTTCTTGTTAGCCTTTTTAGTTAGGAAAATTTTTCAAAAGTATAAAAAATAAAAAACTTGTCTTCTACAATTCACTTGTCTCCAAGCAAGTATCGAGAGAGAGAGAGAGATCGCAAGACAAATATCGCGTGAGCACGAAACAAGGCGTTTGGAGCAAGGAGTGTGACCAGAGGTGGAAAAAGAAGCTGGAGGGCCTTGGAAAGGTGGGTGCATCCCTACATTGCTAGAAATTCCTTCAAATATTAATCAGTGGAAGAAAACGCGATCTGCGGCAGATATCGTGAGGCCATCCCGGTGTAGAGGAGGTTTATTTTCTTAATACAGGCAGAGGGAAGAGGGTAGATAGGCTCTAGGACCATTTGTATTCAGTTGAAATCTAGATACACTTGCTAAAAATTGAAAAAATGCCAAGTATCATGTCCTCCCGCGATTGAGTATCGTGATATCTAGATATCGTGAACTCCTGTGGTCGAGTATCGCGATACTTAGACTGTGAGATATCGAGTATCGTTGATGAAGTTCTCGTGATACTTGTATGCTATCGTGTATCGTTGAGTATTTCTCGCGATACTGGTCACATATCGTGTATCATGCACCTGGGAGATATCGTGTATCGCTAAGTATTTCTCGCGATATTGGGGGCATATCGAGTATCATGGAGCTGTAAAAATGATATTTGGCTAGTATCGAATATCGTGGGATTTCTCTTGGTTGAATATCGAGTATCGTCAAAGTTTTCTGTGACATTTGTTGAATATCGTGTATCGTGAATTTCTTTTCTCGATACTTGTGGCATATTGGGTATCATTGAATTGGCGCTGGCGATACTTGTGCCATATCGTGTATCGTGGAGGATGCTTTTCGCGACATCTGTGAAAGATCGAGTATCATGAGGTTCTTTTTGCGATACTTGTTGGACATCGAGTATCGTGGCATTTGTTGGAGCAAACCAATCACAAATTGGTGATTATACAGATCTTGGAGAATGCTTATGGTCAGAATGAAGCAAAGGAAGACATTTGAAAAAATGAAGAAGAAGTCAGAATGTTGTCTTGTACACATATGTACATTAGCATAGTCATAGATGACTTAGATCTTTTGTTCAGTAAGAATTATGTACAAATTATCTATAAATACCTTGAGAAAAGTCGGGGCATGAAGAGAGCATATGTGACAATAGTTACAAGTCAAGAATTAGGGAGATAGAAGCTATGAGATAGTGGAAAATGAATTTGTGTTTGCTCTCATCACTCAGTTGTATTTTCTCTGAGTAAATGAAGAAATATTGCGCCCGATCTTTTCGTGTCTGCTCCTTCTGTGTTTGATCATTAGCGAAATCCTTTTGAGGATATCTAAGTTGTTAGTTAATGAGCCTGTGACCTGAATTTCAGAGTCCAATTGTAAACAGGCTAGGAGAATTGTGAATAGGAACATTCATATGTGTTGAATGTCTACAGTTCTCTGAAACAGGCGCAAATTTCGTGTTTAATCTTTTGGTCAGTGCTCACTCCATAGTTTAAAGTTTTGTGCAAGCAAGCACTTAATCTTTAAGTTGGAAGGTGATCTACTCGTGGCTAAAAGCATTTGGCAAAACGGGTTAGATATTGTGAGAATCAAAGTTAAGAAGTTAGGGGTGTCTGAATCGACTTCTCAGAGGTACAGTTTCTGACATAGGTAACTTGAGAAGTTGATTTCTCAAGCTACACTTAATCTTTTGGAGTAATTCAACTTGGAATAGTTGCGCAATCTCTAGGAGATGATTCGTACAAAGTTTCATCAAAAACTTTACACGTTTGATAAGTCAATATAAGGAAATAGTGCAGCAGACTTTTCTGTGTATCACCTTCTTCACAGATTTGTTCATTGTTTGATAATTAGAAGTTGATCCTCTAAATGTATGAAAGGTTTTGACTTATTCTTGGTATAGAGGTGCTCTAATCACAAGAATAAGTTGTTCTTTTGGAGATTAACATTCTCCATCAGTGGTATCAGAGCAGGAGACATCAATTTGAAGAAAAGGAGGATCTCGACTGCTGCAGATTCAAGAGATTCAACATTTGAAGGATCAAGAAGTGAAAGCTTGGAGTCAAAGCTCGAGGAGAAGACAAATTGTTATCAAGAAAGGCAAAAGGAGTTCAATTCGAAGTAAAGGTACATACATTGTTTGTAAAGCTTGAAGAATTCAATACACAGGTGGATACAAGATGGGAGAAAGCTTGCAGATTGATAAGCTAGATAGGGAGAACTATCCAGCATGGTCCATGAGGATGGAAGCACACCTCATGAGCAAAGATCTCATATCATTTATTACAGGAGATGAAGAAAAACCAGAATTTGCAGATCCAAGTATTCCTACTAGGGAAGAACTTGCAATGTTGAAGACTTGGATGAGAAAGGATGCTCAAGCAAGGAGTATCATCTACATGGCTGTAAATGATTACCTTCTACCTCACATCAGAGGTTTAGAAAGTGCTACAGATGTTTGGAATGCCTTGGAAGAGCATTTCCAAAATACTACTAAGTCAAGGAAGTCCTCACTATGGGCTGAGTTCACAACTTTCAAGAAGAAGAGCTCACAATCAATCTCAGATTATGTGGCAAGGATGAAAGATATTGCAGATAGCTTGGGAGCAGTGGATGAAGATATTGAAGAAGAAAAGTTGGTAAGACAAATACTTACAGGTTTGAGAGGAGATGAGAAGTGGAAGCCTTTTATATTGTCCATAGAATTGTCACTTGATCACTTTACTCCTGACCTTAATCAATTGCTAGGACACATGCTAACCTTTGAGCAGGATCTTAAAGGAGACAATGATAGAAGTACAAGTCAAGCTATGTACTCCAAAGATAAGAAAAAGAATGGCAAGGGAAAGCAATCAAATGAGGATGAAGGGAATTCAAATCAAGCCAACTTTACAAAAGGAAAGACAAATTTCAGAGGTAAAGGAAGAGGAGGTAAGAACAAAGATAATGCTAAAGCTTGTTGGATTTGTGGCAGAACAAATCATTTGGCAAATGATTGTTGGTATAATAATCAAAGTGGAGGATACAACAATCAGAATTATAGTCAAAGAGGTAGAGGAGGCAGAAACCAAAGAGGCAATTTCAGAGGAAGAGGTGGTAGGACATCATATGGTAGAGGAGGTGGAAGAAACTTCCAATCTCAGTCCTACAACAACAATTATTACAATTATGCATCAGATCAGAAGGATGACATGACTCTTATCTTGAATGCAACTCATGAATTAATGGGAGAAGATCAAAGAGTGTTTTATATTGACTCAGGGTGCAGCAACCATCTGAGTGGGAATCTATCCTTGATGACTGATATGGAAGCAAGGGTGAATGGACATACAGTTCAAACAGGTGACAATACCAAACATAAAGTGGAGAGCATTGGATCAGTGAAGACAAAGAGTGGAAGTACACTTCTGAGCAAGGTACTTTATGTTCCTACTATTCCTAAAAATTTGATAAGTGTAGGGCAAATTGTGGAAAAAGGATATGAGGTAAGATTCACAAATGATGGTGTTTATGTACAAGATCCAAATCAGGGATATAGAACCATAATTGCAGGTAAAAAGGAAGGAAGATTGTTCACTCTCAAGGTCCAAGGTAATGTGGGACATGCATTGTTTACCTATGGAGGTCAAAAGGTATCTGAATTAGACCTATGGCATAAGAGGCTAGGTCATTTCAATGAGAGAGCTATAAAGGAGATGTCAAAGAATCAGGTGGTGCTTGGATTGCCAAACATTGAAGGGCAACATATGGTGTACAAGTGTGAAGCTTGTCAATTAGGTAAAGCACATAAAGGATCTTATAACAAATCAGGGTACAAGTATTCAAATATGCTTGAATTGGTTCATACAGATGTATGGGGTCCCTCAAGGGACTATAGCATAAATGGATCCAGATATTATGTGTTGTTTGTTGATGATGCAACCAGGTGGATTACTTTGTATGTAATCAAGGACAAATCAGAAGTTTTCAAGACATTCAAACATTTCCATGCTTATGCAGAAAGGATCACAGGACAAAAGCTAAAGAGGTTAAGATCAGATGGAGGGGGAGAGTATTTCTCAAAAGAGTTTGATGATTATTTGTGGAATGCAGGTATCAAAAGAGAAGTAACTTGGAGGTACTCCCCTCAACAAAATGGAGTAGCAGAAAGGAGAAATAGGACTCTTGTAGAATTTGCAAGAGCCATGATGAAGGAAAAGAATTGTCCAAATTACTTATGGGCAGAGGCCATTAACACTGCAACATATCTTGTGAATAGGTTGCCTTGCAAAGCTTTGGATGGAGGAACCCCTTATGAAGCATGGTGGGGTAAGAAGCCTAGTCTTGATCATTGTAAAGTATTTGGATGTATTGCATATACTTATGTTCCTTCACAATTAAGACATAAGCTAGAACCAAAAGCAGAGAAGTATGTGTTTATTGGATATGATGATAGACAAATGGGTTACAGGTTGTGGAGTCCATCCACAAAGCAATTTCTTGTTACTAAAGATGTAACATTTGATGAGCAAAACATGTGGTATACAGGATCACCAAATGAGTATGCAGGTGTTGAAGAAGTTCAAAGGAAAGGAAAGGCAAAGGTAAAAGTTTGTGAAGAAATTGTTGATGAAGTTGACTCTAGATGTAGAGTGCAGGATCATGTAGAAGAAGGGCCAAGATTTGATCCAGAATCAAATGAGGCTGAAACTTCAAGAAGTGCAGAAATCAGGAGATCTACAAGAGAAAGGAAAGAGCCTATAAGGTATAGTTATGATACATCTTTCTTAACAACAAAAGATTATGCCTACATTGTGAAAACAGAAGAAGACCCAACTACTTATGAAGAAGCCAAAGGTAAACAGAATTGGGAGAAGGCAATGCAAGAAGAGTATGATGCTTTACTTGAAAATGAAACTTGGGAATTAGTACCAAGACCAAAGAATCAGAAAGTCATTGGATGCAAGTGGGTATACAAAACAAAGAGGTTTGCAGATGGTAAGGTGTCTAGATATAAGGCTAGACTTGTGGTTAAAGGTTATGCCCAAACTTATGGGGTAGATTATGATGAAACCTTTAGTCCTGTTGCTAAGATGTCTACAATTAGGACATTGATTGCTATTGCTGCTTGCAAAGGATGGAAATTATCACAATTGGATGTGAAGAATGCATTTCTTAATGGTTACATTGCAGATGAAGTATATATGGAGCAACCAGAAGGATTCATGGAATCAATTGGATCAGATTATGTGTGTAAGCTCAAGAGAGCCTTATATGGGTTGAAGCAAGCCCCAAGAGCTTGGAATTACAGATTGGTCAAGTTCTTGAATGAATGTGGGTTTCAAGCATCAAAGGCAGATAGTAGCTTGCTAGTAAAGGCAAGTGAAAATGGATACATTTACATGTGTATTTATGTTGATGATATTATTGTTACAGGAACAGATGCTCAAGGAATCAATGAACTCAAGAAGCAAATAGAGAAAGAGTTTAAGATAAGTGACTTGGGAAACTTATCTTATTTTCTAGGAATGCAGATTGTGTATACTCAACATGGAGTATATGTTTCACAAGAGAGATACTTGAAGAATCTTTTGATCAAGTTTAACATGGAAGATTGCAAGACCTCAACCACTCCATTGGAGGTAAATCATAAATTAAGCAGGTATGGAGGTGAAGAGTTCAATGACATGAAGAAATATCAGAGTTTGGTAGGTAGTCTAATCTATGCTACCTTGACAAGGCCAGATTTATCATATGCAGTAGGTGTGTTGTCACAATTCATGCATTGTCCAAAGAAGACTCATTGGATTGCAGCCCAAAGGGTACTCAGATATATCAAGGGAACCCTAAGTGAAGGTTTGTATTATGGTTTCACTTCTGACACAAGAATCAAAGTGTTTAGTGATGCAGATTGGGCAGGTGACTCAGATGATAGAAGGTCTACTCATGGATATCTATGTTATGTTGGAGACAAGTTAGTGTCTTGGTGTTCAAAGAAGCAACACACAGTTGCTTTATCATCCACAGAGGCTGAGTATAAGGGAATGGTAGAAGCTGCAAAAGAAGTTATATGGTTGAAGACCTTGATGAAAAGTTTTGAGACTGATCATAGTACTCCAATAATTTTTGGAGACAATATGAGTTCTTTGTATTTGGCAGCTAACCCTGTTTTTCATGCCAGGACTAAGCATATAGAGATACAGTATCATTTCTTGAGGGAAAAGGTACTTGATAAAGAGATTGAAGTGATGTACACTCCAACAAAAGAACAAGTGGCAGATATGATGACAAAAAGCTTGGATGGATCTAAGCTACAGAGATTCAAGGAGATGGCAGGAGTGAAGAAGAATGGAATAATCACAATTAGTGATTGAGGGGGAGCTGTTGGAGCAAACCAATCACAAATTGGTGATTATACAGATCTTGGAGAATGCTTATGGTCAGAATGAAGCAAAGGAAGACATTTGAAAAAATGAAGAAGAAGTCAGAATGTTGTCTTGTACACATATGTACATTAGCATAGTCATAGATGACTTAGATCTTTTGTTCAGTAAGAATTATGTACAAATTATCTATAAATACCTTGAGAAAAGTCGGGGCATGAAGAGAGCATATGTGACAATAGTTACAAGTCAAGAATTAGGGAGATAGAAGCTATGAGATAGTGGAAAATGAATTTGTGTTTGCTCTCATCACTCAGTTGTATTTTCTCTGAGTAAATGAAGAAATATTGCGCCCGATCTTTTCGTGTCTGCTCCTTCTGTGTTTGATCATTAGCGAAATCCTTTTGAGGATATCTAAGTTGTTAGTTAATGAGCCTGTGACCTGAATTTCAGAGTCCAATTGTAAACAGGCTAGGAGAATTGTGAATAGGAACATTCATATGTGTTGAATGTCTACAGTTCTCTGAAACAGGCGCAAATTTCGTGTTTAATCTTTTGGTCAGTGCTCACTCCATAGTTTAAAGTTTTGTGCAAGCAAGCACTTAATCTTTAAGTTGGAAGGTGATCTACTCGTGGCTAAAAGCATTTGGCAAAACGGGTTAGATATTGTGAGAATCAAAGTTAAGAAGTTAGGGGTGTCTGAATCGACTTCTCAGAGGTACAGTTTCTGACATAGGTAACTTGAGAAGTTGATTTCTCAAGCTACACTTAATCTTTTGGAGTAATTCAACTTGGAATAGTTGCGCAATCTCTAGGAGATGATTCGTACAAAGTTTCATCAAAAACTTTACACGTTTGATAAGTCAATATAAGGAAATAGTGCAGCAGACTTTTCTGTGTATCACCTTCTTCACAGATTTGTTCATTGTTTGATAATTAGAAGTTGATCCTCTAAATGTATGAAAGGTTTTGACTTATTCTTGGTATAGAAGTGCTCTAATCACAAGAATAAGTTGTTCTTTTGGAGATTAACATTCTCCATCAGCATTGTCCAGTCGGTCAAGTATCGAGCATCGTGGCAATTTCTTTTGGGTTAAATATCGTGTATTGTGGATTCAGAGTGAGTTTCTAAGTCAACCAAATATTTCACAGAACTCAGATCCTTAGCAAAAAACACTAGGAGCTGGAGGTTGGCTAAACTAGAATAGAACTTTTAAGTGGATGAACCTAAGATCCGAAAGAACCCTAGGGAGCCGAAGAAGTGTAATTTCTTCTGTGGGAAGTGTAGCCGAACCAAGTAGTCGTTCACACTACTCTGAAACCTCTAGTGAGTCTGAGGAAGAAATTCTCATGGCTTCAGAGGATATGCAGAATTCTGTGCCAATAATTGGCATGATGTCAATTATTGAGGGGGAATATCGAACATCTTTAGAATATGTGAACACCAACCAACACGGGTTACCTATCTACCTAGATGGGCTAAACAGATCAGTGGCTAGGCTGAAGAAAGCTAGAGATGCTTACATAGTACCTAGGCTAGCAGTTAAATATACAGGAGGATTCTACATGGATAAAAGGGATATTCAGTATATAGTCACAGAACATCCTGAAAACATCAATGAACAAGGGGAAGAGGTCAACAACCACAACCTTAATGAAGAGGGACATGAAGAACAGGTGTCTACACCTAGAGGGAAATCCATTGTGATTAGGGTTTGGAGAGAAGACCTAGTCCCCCAAGATGATTCCCTAATGGATGTTTATTTGATCAATGGGATGGAGCATCTTCTCAGAGCACACTCTTCGTTATGGGAAGAAGTCAATAACCCAGTCACCATTTATGAATTGCAAGATCCTGAATTCCCCACTATTATCATGTATCTGGACAAGAATCAGAGGAGGTATTGGCCCTTAACGGAATTAGAAAGAGTAGGGTTGAAATATCAGAACATTCTAGTGTTCCCTCCTAGGGATTAAGCCACGACTTCACAAAACCCCCAAGGAACCTATCAAGATAACTCATATCAGCATTCTGGATAGACACAACAAATGCATATTCTAGTCAGACCACATGTGCAGTTTGCTACACCGGGCCATAACCCTAACTATCGGCCTCACCCACTAGTTGAACCAAGGATTAAAATCCCAGCACAGGGGAGACCACAAGCAGGAAGAGGACGAGGAATACCAATAAGACAACCTGTATTCCCTGTAATGCCTAGACCACCTGAACCAGGAAGATGATTAAGACCGATCCAAGTTGCCAAATGCATGAGGAACCACTATGATGGCTCTAGTGAACCCTACAACCACATAGCTGAATTCAAGCAAGTAATAAGAGCCGAACAAGTGGAAGACTTCTTGATTCAATATGAATCCTTTGGACTAAATTTTAAAAACACAGCTTTAGCATGGTTCCAGCCCTTAGACCCTAATAACTTTCAAAACATGGAACAAGTCTATCAAGAATTGATTTAAGAATTCACTAAGTCTGGAATAAAAAACAACTCTTTCTCATTAATCCATAGCTTTAAACAAGCTCCTACGGAATTGGTAAGATTGGCAGCAAGAAGGTTTAAACAATATGTGGACAGATGCCCTATTGAAGAGAGACCTACTCAAAACAAAATGGTGTCATTATTTTTGGAAGGATTAGTGAATGGATCACTGAGCTCATTGGTATATGTGAAAAGAGTTCAGAATTTGCAACAATGTATGAAAGAATGTATTGATCTAGAAGACAATCTAGCAGAAGATTTGAAAATACCTCAAGGTAGTGTGAAAAGTGAAGACTCCACTAGCATCACGTCAAACCCTAGGAACAACGTAGAGGAAATAGCCGACTTAGTGTCAAAAAAACTGAATGTTCAAGGGTCGAGGAACTACCCCAACAATCCTATGAGAATAACCATGCTTAGAAGATGTGTGCATTGTGGAGGTGATCATCCTTCTCATTTGTGCACTAGGGGAGTAATCCCACCACCTGCTTATGCTTACAATAGACCACCCATCCCGGGCCCTATACATTATTGTAGCATAGATCAAAGGTATACAAATCACAGCACGGAAAACTGTCCTTACAATCGGCAGTCTAGACCGGCACAACCGCCCGTGAGACCTTATGGATACCCTCAGAGAGATCAAGGAGGAGAAGCTTTTAGATATCCCACATATGAGCAACAAGCACCAACGCCACAACCTTATGCTTACCAAGGGTACACTCAACCACAACCGGTGTTACGACAACAACCGACCCATCCTTAGAATGTTGTTCCAGTCAAAATAGCTCAACCGGAAGAGAACCCAGCGAGAGCAATAGTCCCAGCCACGCCTTTGGCTAGTAACGAATTGTATGATCCATCTTATGACCATGTTCAAGGAAATTATTCTGCATATGAAGCTACCATAATTGAATATGGACAATCTTACGAGCCATATGCTTATGATATGGAAGGACTGGATAGCTCTTATAGATATGAGCAGGATTATGTGTCATTAATGTACATAGCTCCTAGAGCGCCTTTACCCTCGTGACCAATGAATAGACCACCTACACCTAGAGGACCATGTTATAGATGCGGAGGTGATCATTTTATCAGAGAATGCACATTACCAAACCCACCACCACCGCAGCGAGTTTGGGAAGGATACTGTAGTGATTGTGGTAAAGAACATCTTTTTAGGGATTGCCCCAAGAACCCCAACAAAGTTAACTCGGATGTGCAGATTAATGTGATAGAAGTGATAGAGTCATCAGGGAGTGACAAGGAGTACACAGTGCCACTAAAAGCCATAACTAGAGCTAAAGCTAGAGAAAATCCAGAAAAAACCAGAGAGAATGATCAGGACGACAAAGAATTGAATGTACCTTCACCTCAAGTAGTTGCAGACTCGGAAGAGTCAGGGAAAAGTATTGCAAGCAAACGGACCCAAAGATGGAAGAATCGTAGAGAAAAGATAAAGGAAAAGAAATTACAACAAAAGAAGGAGAACGAGAATAATGAACAAGGTCAAGAAGAAAAACAAAAACTTGAAGGAGAAAATAAGATAGGAAAGTGTAAAAAACATGAGGCAGGATCAGTTCTAGCTGATCCCATGCAAGAAGAATTAGCCATGTGGATTTAGGCGTACCATGCACAAATAAGAGCAAGACCAACCATTGAACAACATGAAAAAGAATATCCTAGAGGTGACTTAGAGAAAGAAAGGTTGGAGATATGTAAAAAATTAATTGAAGTAGCTCAAGAGACCCTAGAAAAACCTGTTCTTCGACTACCCAACTCACGAATTCCTGAAAAAGAATTCCAAGAGTGTGTCATCCCTAATGATCCCGAGAAATAAAGCGGAAGGAATTGAACCACCCTTTGAGGAGTTAGAAGAAGAAGGTGAAATTGAAGCCTCAATACCTGAGTTAAACTTAGAAGGAGTATTACAGCTTGAAAAGAGCAAAAAGGATGATGACAGTGTGAAGGCTTTGCCAAATTACATGGGGGAATACTAACATAATTCTGAATTATACTACATTCCTTCACTGAGAAGAAAGGAGCAGAACCCATCCGTCCAAACATCGGACATTATACAACATCTTAGAAAGGTAAAAATCCCTTGTACTTTGACATTGGAAGAACTTTTGAAGGTAAAACCACATTTGAAGGAGAAGTTAACCAGTCAATTAGAGACACATCCAGATGAGAAGGAGATGCCTGATGAAGTGACCATAGTCAAAATCCCAATTGATAAGGTTGGAGAATTCAGTGAGGGAGATGAAGGAAACACATGCCTCCCAATCACTTACCAAGGTTATACCACTAAAGCCATCTTAGACTCTGGAGCAGGAGTAGGGATTGCGACCAAGGAAATTTGGGAGAAATGGGGAAAACCAGCTTTAAGACCAACACGCATGAAGATTCATATGGTAGACGGACACACTGAACGACCCTCGGGATTATTGGAAAAAGTGACCTTCATTACTTGCGGAGTTGAATTCGAGCACACCCTAGCAATCTGTCAATTTGAAAAGGCTAGCAATTATGAGATGATACTTAGAAGACCTTTCATGAGACAGCTTAATGTAGTGCAAGATTGGGGAAAAGACATGGTATACTTGCAGCATGAGGGAACCACGACCAAAATAAATATCCATACATAAACATATCAAGATGTTCCCCCCTTACAATGGAATTTGATTCATAAGGAGGAAGATGATCAATCGAGTCACAGTATAGGTTTAAGTGACCAATCATGGATGAATGAAGACACTCATCTATGGATATGCCAGGCAGCAAAAAAGGAAGATGAAAGAAAGAAAGGATGGAAGCAAAGGCAGGGAGTGGCTAGGTCTGTACAAGATCCAGCTTACATGCCCCAGATATTCCTAGATGAAGAATTCGAACCTCATGGTTGGATGGAGATTTTAGCCACTCATCTATGGATATGCCAGGCAGCAAAAAAGGAAGATGAAAGAAAGAAAGGATGGAAGCAAAGGCAGGGAGTGGCTAGGTCTGTACAAGATCCAGCTTACATGCCCCAGATATTCCTAGATGAAGAATTCGAACCTCATGGTTGGATGGAGATTTTAGCCACTCTTGATGTATGTGTAAATGAAGAAGTAATGAAGCGGGAAGCACAACCAGGAATAGCATATGACAACAAAGAATAGACCAAGAAAATAGTAGTAACAAGAGCGAGAAGAGCGATGTACCTTTATAGGATAGGATGTCTCAATGGAGGAAGAACAAGAGTTAATACGACTCATAAGAGAATATAGGGATGTCTTTGCTTGGACATATAAGGATTTAAAAGGAGTAGATCCCTCTATTTGTGCCCATAAAATCCCTATGACATTAGAAGCCAAACCTTCCAAACAAAGACCATACACATATAATGATGTTTACTCAGCAAAAATTAAGGAGGAGATAGATAAGTTGTTGGAAGGAGGCTTCATTTATGAGATCGAACACACGGAATGGGTATCACCTTTGGTGGCCGTGCCGAAAAAGAATGGCAAGTTAAGGGTATGCATTAATTTGAAAAAAGTAAATGCTGCCACCATAAGAGATAGTTACCCATTACCCATCACTGATCATCTTTTGGAAAGGGTGGCAGGGAAGGAAGTTTATAGTTTTCTAGACGGCTTTTCAGGGTATAATCAGGTAGCAATTGGTCCGGAGGACCAACATAAGACAACCTTTGCAATTGAATGGGGAGTGTATGCATTTAGGGTTATGCCTTTTGGTTTAACTAATGCCCCAACCATTTTTCAAAGATTGATGTGTCATGTGTTCAAGGAATTCTTAAGGAAGAGCATGGAGGTATACGTGGATGATCTGTGCACCTATTCAGCTATACGATCAGAACATATCCCAGAACTAGGGAAGATTTTTGCCAAATGTCGACAATATAGAGTTTTCCTCAATCTAGAAAAGTGGGTCTTCATGGTTCGACAAGGGAAGATATTAGGACACATTGTCTCCAAAAATGGGATTTCCACAGATGAAGACAAAATCAAAGTGATTCTGGATTTACCGAGACCAAAGGCTGCTAAAGAAGCGCAAGCATTTATGGGACATTGCAGATACTACCATAGATTTATCCACATGTATGCCATAATTGCTAGACCTCTTTATGTATTATTGTCTCAGTTTAATTGGATAGAAGAATGTGAAAAGGCCTTCAACGAATTAAAGAGTCGGTTGAGTTCAGCACCAATCCTTAGAGTTCCTAATTGGAATAAACCATTTCACATTCATGTTGATGCTTCCACATTTGCCATTGGATGCATTCTAGCGAAGCCAGCAGATACACGGAAGTTAGACCACCCTATAGCCTATGCCAGTAGACAATTGAATCAAGCAAAGCGCAATTATACCATTACGGAGCGAGAAGGTTTAGGAATGGTATATGCGGGTAAGAAGTTTCGACACTACTTATTGGCAAACAAATTCAAATTCTTCATTGATCATCAAGCTCTACTGTACTTAGTCAATAAGCCTTGTAATACGGGATGACTAGTACGATGGTTTCTATTGTTGATGGAATTTGATTTTGAAGTAGTAGTCAAGAAAGGGAATACGCACATTCTAGTAGATCACCTATCAAGAATGACCCACGGAGAACCCCCCTTAGGAGTACCAGATGATCTACCAGATACTTATCTTTTCAATCTCGAAGTATGTCCACAATGGGCAGAAAAGTTAATCCCTATCCTCACATACGGACCTAAACATGGGATCACAACAAACAGAAATTATAGAAAACTAAAAACCTCCACATCATTGCTGGAAGTTTTTATCATCAAGACTCAAGTTTGTTGCTCATGAGACGTGTGGAAGAAGAGGAATAAGAGATGTGGCTTCAAAAAGCACATGTAAACCAATGGAAAACTCATTTAAATGCGAATGGAACATGGCAAACACTGTAGAGATTAGGCATATACTGGCCAAGCATGCAGAGGGATACACATAACTATGTATCAACGTGCCCAACTTGTCAAGAACGAAGGCCATAAGAGAACTCTACTCTATGTTACTCCACTGTAGCACCAAGATGGAATATGCCTCTGATAAAATTCTTGAAAACCCGAGTACCCAGAAGGAGCTACTCTAGCAAGAAAACGTGCACTCACAGAACAGAGTAAATACTATGTTCTTATAGGAAAACAACTCTTCAAGCAAGGAAGAGACAATCATCTACGAATGTGCATTCATGAAGACGAGTATCTTTCTGTCTTATAGATTGCGCATACAAGAGCAGCTGGAGGACATTTTCTGCAGATAAAACTGCAAAAATGATTCTCTTCGCAGGAATGTGGTGGCCCACTCTCCATCAAGATGCAGCCACCTATGTCCAAAGATGTGACACCTGTCAACGAACCAAGTATCCTATGAGGAGAGATGAAATGCCACTAAAACCTATGATGAATGCCAGAGCATTTACCAAATGGGGAATAGACTTTGTAGGACCTATCAGTCTACCAGCCAAAGGTTCTCATGCCTTGTACATAATTGTAGCGACAGATTATTTGACCAAATGGGTAGAGGCCAAAGCAACCAAGAAAAACGATGCAAGGACTACGACTAAGTTTCTCTTTGAGCACATATTCACTAGGTTTGGATTGTCTATAGAAATTGTGAGTGATAGGCACTCACTTTGTGAATGAAGTAATAGAAGCCCTAATGAATGAATTCTTAGTGATTCATAAGAAATCAGCCCCATATCACCCACAAGCCAATGGGCAGGCTGAAAGTTCAAACAAAATCTTATGTACAGTCCTCACTAAACTTATTAACAATGGTAGATCTGATTGGGATAAGCAATTACATCATGCTTTATGGGCATTCCGAGTAGCCTACAAAACAGGCATAGGAACTACTCCCTTCAACCTAGTGTACGGACAGAATGCCATCTTGCCAATTGACTTCTTAGTACCTACTCTCAGAGTAGCAACAAATTACGAGTGGACTAGACATGAGTTATCCACTCAATTGGATCAAATAGAAAAGTTACACGAAACAAGATTACAATATGTGGTAGGAATTTACGTTGCAAAAAGATGACAAAAGGAATATTTTGATGCTCATATTAAAGATAAAAACCTGAAGGAAGGAGATTTAGTTTTGGTCTATACTTTGAAGCAACATGCAAAAAAACTACAAAAAAGAGGATATGGGCCCTTGATAATCAATTGTATATCTATTAGCGGAGCTATCAACTTAGCAACCCTCGATGGAGAAGTATTGCCAAACTATATAAGCGGTTGTCGAGTCAAAAAATATTTAGAGCCATTGACAAAAGAGATAATGTCACGACTATTAATGGCTAAACATAGACAAGAAGAAAATGAAAGAATACGAGAAGAAGCGAGACAAGAAGCTCTAGAACAAATCAGGAAACAAAAAGAATGGATGAGAGAGAGGGATGAGAGATATAAAAAAGGAGAGGAACTCATTCCAATGGCTAATTTTAGAGCCTCTGAAAACCTAGGGCAGCAAACAAAGCAGTCATATTTGAATTTGGGTGTGGGATCAGAAGAGTACCGCTTGGTGGATGCTCTCATTGACACAGGAGCAGCTGTAAACTATATCAAGTCTTCATTGACCCAGAAACACAAGGGAGAATTACGCCCATCTAAGGCACACCTGATTGGAATAGGAGGAAAAATTACTAAATGCATAGGTGAGATTACCTTACCTCTACATCTCAGAAACAACACTATGGAATAGAAACTCTTAGTGTGTCATGATCAAGACTTATTAGAAGAACTCGTGTTGGGTCAAGATTGGATATATGATTACGAGGTGACTATCCAATTGGCCCTAGGATACATATCGGCCAAGATAGGACACCGTGAGGTATTCAGCATGTTAGATGAACGACTTGTCAAAGCCAAATGTATAGGCCCGAGAGACCTCTCACACATGCATGATGATGAATGTACATTCATTCCCACTATGGAAACCCCACCATCAAGTACTTCATGTGAGCATACTCCGAATCTTAATCTCACACAATCTCCTAAGCCAGTAAACTACACGACTAGTGTCTCATCCAATAAAAGCCTCAGTGAGGAACCAAGCACAAGAGGGACTAGTCAGCAAGACTATCACAAACTTGCACAAATTAGAATATACTCTATTCCTCACACTAGATAGGCTTGGATCAGAAAAGATCAAGTGACAGCATATCTTCAACAATAGAACCACTCTCAACATCGGAAACAACAACAAAACAAGAATGCAAGTCGAGTTGGATGCCAAGGTCCACAAAGGATTATGGATTCCAAAGAAGGTGATAACTGCCCAGCCGGCCCGAATGCAAATATGGATTCCCAAATCGTGTGCACCAACGACAATCATAAAAAGAGAAATGTCAACACTCAAGGAGGATCAGTATAACATGAAGGCTAAATAACAAGAAACAAACAACCACAGGACATTGCAGGAGCCAAAATACGAAACAAAAATCATTCAAATATCCAAAAGGCGGACGAAGCAGAGGTGCAACGTGAGAAGCACAACAATCACCAAGAATTCTGGAGATACAGTCTGCCACAGTAGAATAAAGCAGATCTGGATGCCTAAAGGCAAAACAATCTGTATGCATCAACCAGATAATTCAGTTTGCACACATCTGGAGTTGCAAAAACCCAAAGTATGCATATAAGGGCCACATTACAAGGCCATGCATTCGACACCTACTTCTTCTCTTACTGGAGAGCGAAGCACATTTCCCTCTTAGGGAATTTGAGAGCACTTGTACAATAATCCCAACAAAAATAACTAATAAATTCAATAAAAGCTTCGGCTACTTACTAATACTTGTGTTTTTTGTCCAAAAGAAAATATACAAAAATGTACATATGAAGAGAAATCCCAGGTACTACCTTTCTCACACCCACGGGAAAGGGATGACTCACATCACTCGAAGAGTTGCCAAATTTATGGAGGATAAATAAAGGATAACTCTTAATACCAACTTTACACTAATTACTAGTATGTATTGAGTGCAAATGGCATCTTCCAATTCTGAGGCTACACAAGAGGAGGAGGTCCTACTTCTTCCCTTGGAATCCATTTCAAAAGCAAGAGGTCATTGGTTCCTTGAAGACCAGCCGGTGTCAGAACTTCTTTTCATGGCCACCATTTAGATTATGGACAGGGATCACTATTTCCCAATTATGTCATAAGATTTCCAAACTATAATAGAGGGATTACCTTGCATCACAGATGTTTGGACAAGGGCCGGACTTGATGCATTTTTGCAACTTCCTATATATCTGCCAGATTTTCAAAGATGCACACAAGTCATGAACACACTCCAATATGCAGCAAATAAGCCGTCGATCCTGGAAGCAAAAGTGCTCGATAAAATTGGTACATGGAAGACAATCTGATTCACCCATGAACTGATCAACAAAGCTTTTGGTTGGAGTCAGGAAGGTCTCACTAATGTTAAAGATGAATGTCATGATCCAAAAAGGAGAACCTTTATGGAAATAAACAGGATAGATATAGAAGAAGCGGTTCGATTAGTGCATCAACATTTTTGTTTTCCCAGTATGCACAGATATACAACACCTCAGAAGATCATCGTTCAATTGCTTTCCCATGCGATGAAGCAAATTGGAAATAAAGTAAATCTTACTCCATATATTCAAGACCTTCTATTCGAAGCTAAGAAGAAATGGAGTCAGAAGAAGTTTTTGAATGGAAGTTCTACATTAACCTTGCTAATCTATGAGGCACTCGAGATGAAAGACTATCTACGTGTGATGCCAACCTCCACCGAAATGGCAAAATATGTAAAGTCAGCTACTGTTCCAAAGAAAAAGAAAACAGTCATTTTTATCGAAGAAGTGGGAACCAATTCCAAGAAACCCATGTGAGGGACTAAGCACACTACGAAGGAAGCAGCACAAGAAACACCACAGTCCAAGAGGACACACATATTACCAAAGATTTCTCTGACACAACAACCAATCACAAAAAGGGACCTATCAACAACCCTAAAAGAAACGCATACATATATGTGGGGACAAGTAAACCTCAATGTCCAAGGACATCAATACAGATAGACAAGCCAAGGACAACAACAAAAGGAAAAAGAACATACTCCAAAATTACCTTCCAGATACAAAGAATTGGGACTGGAAGATTCAAGTTCAAATGAAGAGTCTAGTCCCGACAAGGATACCTTAGACACGGACATAGGAATAGAAACGAACAATGAGGAATGGATAGAGATAAACCAGGTCGAAGTCACACCCGACAATCAACAATCACAGGTACAAAACCAAGAAGCATCCACTAAACCGGCCCAACTCATTCAATTGAACGACACATCAAAAATCAGCATAAAGGAAGCTCCAACCACACATAAAGATGCAGTGCCACCTGTAAAAGAGGAAATACAAACACACATAGGAAAAGAAGGGTGTTTACAACAAAATATGGAGCAAATTGTGATTGAAGTCCCTGATGATACACCACAAGGCAAGACTGAATACAGGGAGGCTGAGCCAAGGATTCAACTTCATATTCGGCAGCCCCATGACACTACGCTACATGTGGCACATGTTGGAGTAGAACAATCAACAATTGGTGATTATATAAAACCTAGAAGTGAAGAGATGAAGAAAAGATTGAAGATCAATTTCATGAAGTAAAGAGAAGATTCAGATAGCAAAGTTCTTTAAATTATATGTACATTAGTTCTGTATACACTTCAATATACTTGAAGTAATGACGAATCAGTACTCATATGTATATATAAGTACATGCTCATATTCGTATTTGTAGAGTAAGAGAAGTATGAGATGAAATATAGATGAGTAGATGATGAACATTGTATGTATCATCCATCAGATGTATGAAGAGTTAAGATGAGAAAAAGTTTTCAGAGAATTGCACGTCGATCTTTTCTCTATTTCTCCTTCTGTGTTTAATCTTATGAGAAATCCTTTTGTGCATGTCTAAGTTCCATAGTTAATCTATCTATGGTTAAAGTTTGAGAGTCCAATTGCAAACAGGCTGAGAGAATTTTAGATAGGAACATCTATATGTGAGAAAGTGTTGAGTGTCTTCTGAAATAGGCGTAGATTCAATGATCAAAGAAATGGATAGTGATCAGTGCATAGTGTAAAGTTTTACACAAATGAGGAGTCAAAATTTAAGTTGGAAGGTAAGCCATCTATTGCTAAAAGCATTTGCTCAAACGGGTTCTAGTTTGGGAGAACCATGTCTTAGAAGTTGCAGGTGTCAAAGTCGACTCTACAGAGAGATAGTTTCAGACATAGGTAGATTGTTTGAATCATTTCTCATAATCCACTCAAGCATTTAAAGTGTTTTAACTTGGAGAAGGTGCGTAATCTCTAGGCGACACAATTCTACAAAGTTTCATCAGAAACTTTACACAAATGATTAGTCAATGATTGATTAATGTGCAGCAGACTTTTTTGAGAAATGAATTTCTTCACAGTTAGCTAATTTCTTGATAGTTTGGTACTTGTCTTCCAAAATTGGTTGGAGTTTAAAGTTGTTCTTGATATGGAGGTGGTCGAACATCAAGAATAGCTTGTTCTTTTGGAGATTAACACTCTCCATCAGTGGTATCAGAGCAGGTTGTATCAAAATTGAGGAAAGGAAGACCTCGACTGCTGCAAACATACAAATTTCACATCTTTAAGGTTCAAAAGGATAAAGTGTGAAAGAAAGATTGAAGGAAGACACATAAAGGTTATCAAAAGGATCAGAAGGAGCAACATTCGAAGCTAAGGTACATTCATTCTTTATAAGGACTAAAGATTTGATAGTACAGGTGAATAAAGGATGGGAGATAGTCTCCAAATTGAGAAGTTGGATAGAGAGAACTATCCAGCTTGGTCAATGAGAATGGAAGCTCATCTTATGAGCAAAGATCTGATGGGATACATCACAGGAGAGGAAGAAAAGCCAAAGTTCAGAGATCCTATTGTTCCAACTAGGGAGGAGCTTGCAGATATAAAGATTTGGATGAAGAAGGATGCTCAAGCAAGGAGCATAATTTACATGGCAGTGAATGATTATTTGCTTCCTCATATTAGAGGACTTGAAAGTGCAAGTGACATTTGGAATGCTTTGGAAGAGCATTTTCAGAATACAACCAAATCAAGGAAAGCTTTATTATGGGCAGAGTTTACTACATTCAAGAAGAAGGCTTCACAATCAATATCTGATTATGTGACAAAGATGAAAGACATTGCTGATTCTTTAGGTGCAGTTGATGAAGACATTGAAGAAGATAAGTTGGTAAGACAAATTCTCACAGGGCTAAGAGGAGATGAGAAGTGGCAGCCTTTTATTTTGTCTACAGAACTTTCATTAGATCATTTCACTCCTGATTTGAATCAATTGTTAGGACATATGCTAACTTTTGAGAATGATATCAAAGGAGATGTTGATAAGAGTGCAGGTCATGCAATGTATTCTAAAGACAAGAAAAAAGCTAGCAAAGGAAAGCAACAATCAGTTGAAGATGAAGGTACTCCAAGTCAAGCAAACTTCCTAAGAGGAAGAGGAAGTGGCAGAAGTAGAGGAAGAGGCAGAAATAACAAAGATAATGTCAGAGCTTGTTGGATATGTGGTAAGACCAATCATCTATCTCATGATTGTTGGCACAATAATCAAAACAATGGTAATTTTAATCAGAATTTTAATCAAAGAGGAAGAGGTGGCAGATATTAGAGAGGAAACTTCAGAGGTAGAGGTGGTAGGAATTATTTTGGAAGAGGTGGAGGAAGAAACTTCCAAAATCAGTCCTATAATAACACCTACTACAATTATGCATCAGATCAGAAAGAAGATTCAACTCTTATTATGAATGCAACATGTGAAGCCTCACATGAAGACATGAGAGTGTTTTATATTGACTCAGGATGTAGTAATCACCTGAGTGGAAATATTGCTTTGATGACTGATTTAGATCATAATGCAATTAATCATACAGTTCAAACAAGTGATAATAGAAAGCACAAAGTAAAGTCAATTGGTTCAGTCAAAGCCAAAGATGGAAGTACTCTCTTGAGTAAGGTTCTATATGTTCCTACAATTCCAAAGAATTTGATTAGTGTAGGACAAATTGTGGAAAAAGGATATGAGGTAAGGTTCACTAATGATGGAGTTTATGTTGAAGACCCTAGTCAAGGGTATAAACAGATTGTTACAGGAAAGAAGGAAGGAAGGCTCTTCACATTAAAGATACAAGGTAATGTTGGACATGCTATGTTTACATATGGAGAGCAAAAGGTGTCTGAATTGGATCTTTGGCATAAAATACTTGGACATTTTAATGAAAGAGGTATCAAAGAAATGATTAACAATGGTTCAGTGCTTGGATTGCCTAATGTTGCAGGTCAACACATGACATACAGATGTGAAGCATGTCAGTTAGGTAAGGCTCATAAGCAATCATACAATAAGCATGGTTTTATGTATTCAGAAAGACTTGAATTGGTACATACAGATGTGTGGGGTCCTTCAAAGGACTTCAATATAAATGGTTCAAGATATTATGTCATATATTTTGATGATGCTACCAGATGGATTACAATCTATGTGATCAAAGACAAGTCTGAAGTGTTTAATACATTTAAACACTATCATGCATATGCAGAAAGAATTACAGGTCAAAAATTGAAGAGGTTAAGGTGAGATGGAGGGGGAGAGTATTTCTCTAATGAGTTCAGTGATTACTTGTGGAATGCAGGTATAAAGAGAGAGGTTACTTGCAGGTACTCTCCTCAACAAAATGGGGTAGCAGAAAGAAGAAATAGAACTCTTGTTGAGTTTGCAAGATCTATGATGAAGGAAAAAATTGTCCTAATTATTTATGGGCTGAGGCTGTAAACACAGCCACATACTTGGTCAATAGGTTACCATGTAAAGCCTTGCAGGGTATGACACCATATGAAGCTTGGTGGGGTAAGAGACCTACCTTGGATAATTGTAGAATATTTGGATGCTTGGCATATGCATATGTGCCATCTCAATTGAGGCATAAATTGGAACCTAAAGCAGAAAAGTATATATTCATTGGTTATGATGACAAGCAGATGGGTTATAGGTTGTGGAACCCATCCACAAAGCAATTTCTTGTGTCTAAGGATGTTACATTCGATGAGCAAGGTACTTGGTATGCAGGTACACTTAATATTCATGCAGATGTTGAAGAAATTGTGAATCAAAGGAAAGGTAAATCAAAGGTTCAAATATTTGATGAAGATGAGAATAATGAAGTACAGGTTGAAGTTGAAGAAATGCCAAGCTTTGATCCAGAATGTGATGAACCAGAAACTTCAAGAAGTGGAGAAGTCAGAAGGTCATCTAGGCATAAATGGCAACTTACAAGGTATAGCTATGATACTTCATTCTTGACTACTAAAGATTATGCTTACATGTTAAAAGCAGATGAAGATCCATCCACATATGATGAAGCCAAAGGGAAGAAGAATTGGGAAAAAGCTATGCAAGAGGAATATGATGCATTGATGGAAAATGAGACTTGGGATTTGGTTCCTAAGCCAAATAGTCAGAAGATCATTGGATGTAAATGGGTATACAAAACAAAAAGGTTTGCAGATGGAAGTATATCTAGGTACAAAGCCACGCTTGTTGTGAAGGGATATGCACAAACATATGGTGTGGACTATGATGAAACTTATAGTCCTGTTGCAAAGATGACAACCATAAGGACTCTCATAGCAATTGCTGCTAGCAAAGGTTGGAAATTATCTCAATTAGATGTGAAGAATGCATTTTTGAATGGTTATATTTCAGATGAAGTTTACATGGAGCAACCAGATGGTTTCAAAGATCAAGTGTATCCAAATTATGTATGTAAGCTCAAGAGAGCTTTGTATGGATTGAAGCAGGCCCCAAGGGCATGGAATTATAGGCTTGTAAAGTTATTGAAGGAACTTGGATTTCAAGCATCAAAAGCAGATAGTAGCTTGTTAGTCAAAGCAAGTGAGGATGGATTTATTTACGTTTGTATTTATGTTGATGACATAATACTTACAGGAACAAATGACAAAGGCATACACATGATTAAGAAACAGATGGAGAAAGAATTTAAAATCAGTGATTTGGGAAATTTGTCATTCTTTTTGGGAATGGAGATTTCATATACTCAACATGGAGTATATGTAACTCAAGAAAGGTATCTGAAAAATTTGTTAACCAAATTTAAAATGGAAGATTGCAGGATAGCACCAACTCCAATGGAAGTAAATCACAGATTGACTAGATATGGAGGAGAAGAATTCAAAGATATGAAGCTCTATCAGAGTTTGGTGGGTAGCTTGATTTATGCTACATTAACAAGGCCTGATATGCAATTGGAGTTCTATCTCAATTCATGCATTGTCCTAGAAAGGAACATTGGATTGTAGGACAAAGAGTACTTAGGTACATCAAGGGCACACTTAAAGAAGGTCTATATTATGGATATACTTCAGATACAAGAGTCAAAATATACAGTGATGCAGATTGGGCAG
>CM035430.1:1120482-1152982 GCA_020310875.1 Ceratopteris richardii | reverse complement strand
AGGAAGTCTACCACTCACTCCTATTTTAGATGATCCTCCATTACTTGAAGAGGATGCTAAAATTTTAGTTCCAGAGAAAATACTTGATTATGATGGTACTACTACACACGCAGGTAATCAATATCATAGATATTTAGTTAAGAATATCAAAGGATTCATAGAACATCACTAGCTCCACACTATGATCATTTGATTTCTCCATATCATTCACGGTCATATTATATTCCAATTTTCCACTATTTTATTTTTATCAACTGAGGTCAGTTGCTTGTCAACTGGGTGGCATATTATAGTTTATGGAATAATGGAATGTTATATGCATTTTATTGTCTTGAGGGTTTTAATATGATTTGTGTTTTTATTTAGTAGGTGAAGGCTAATGGGGGTGTGAACGTGCACGGGCTTTTTCAAATATTTAGAAGAATATTTAGAACATAGTATTTTAGTTATTTTTTGTAAAAATAATAGATTGCCTTAGAAAGCGGCATTTTTTGGATTGCTTGAAAAGCGATGATTTTGTAAATAAAGAAATTTTTTGTAAACGATTGCTTTTTGAAGCATCACCCTCATGTATCTTCTATTCACGATGTAATGAAAAATAAATATAAATACAGATGCTCTTATAGACTCGTCCATCAAAGTATGTGGGGGGAGATTGTACCCAATCTCGGTGTCAATTCTCTTGTCTCTTTTATTGTCTGAGTACTTTTGTGAGATTTCATTTTTGTACTATCCTTTGCGTACCTGCACCTGTGGGATCTGATCAACAGGTTTATGCTTGAAACCTTGTCCCATAAACGCATTGAAATGTGGCACTCCAATGTCAATATGAATTTCCAATGCAATTATGAAGGAGGTCCACTTTGAATCACCTTTGATTCCATTGTTAACCTATTAAATAATCTACTCATCATCAATTATATCACTTGTACTTGCCACTTGCTCTAAGGCATCCTTTAACTTTGGTCACATAATCCACAATTCTCTACTTTGTTTGTTTCTTAAGACTTGAAAAATCCAACCATATTAGTTAATTCTAACTATTGTACTAGCTGAAAACAAGGACTCTAGTGCATATCACATGTATTTTGATGTTTTACATCCTCTAACATGTGGTAAGAGGAACTCAAATATAGATTTAAGTGTATATGATGTGGCCAAAGCATCTTTGGAACACCAAGCAACTAAGTCTTCTACTTTTTCATGTGTAAGTTGTCCTTTGGTTCTAATGACTAGCTTTCTTTCATTGCATCTTGCATAATCATAGATATTTCTACCTTGTAACTATGCCTCCATCCTCATAGACATGACAGATAGTTGCTCCTATTAAGATTTCCAATTGTTGATGGAAATACATCACCCATTCGACAAAATATTTGATTAATGCTCTGATACCAATGTTGAGAGGTGATGGTAGGCAAGGATGAAGTAGGTCGTGCTCACAAAAACGGACTTGGAACTATAAATAGAAACTTGAAAGGTCCATTGGCCTTCAATACCTTGCTATTGAATCACTAAAAACACTATGGTGCTTTGTTGCAAGTGTCGCAAGACTTTATTCTAGAACAAATAACTTTTTGTTGTGAGAACAATGAGAAAAACTTTCTATTTATTGATGCACAAAAACCTTGCAATGTTCACTACTCTTAGGTTAAGTAAAATTGATCCAAAACCTTTGTAAGGCTCAATATGAAGGAGGTTGTCTATCCTTCCATAAGAAACCAAATTATAGAATTCTAGATAAATAAAAAGATAGTTAAGAATCAATAGGTGTATCACCGACTATGCCAAATCTTGAAATCTGAGGATGTAGGTGACTTTGAAGCTAACCATCTCTATAAATTAAAAGAACTAGACCAAAACCTTTTGTATCATAATATAAAAAATTCCCACGTTCATGCTACAGAAGAAACTAGTGATTTGGGTCCTTGAACTTCACATAATAGCTCTCCAAAGTTGACTATATTGCAAGATGTATACATAGATAGTAGGCAACTTTATTGCCCTAACGAGCCACTTATCTTTGTACATTCTAGTGGTAAGACATTCAATATTGTGTGTTGTGCTCCATCTTCCTTGTGTTGTTCGCGTGCTTCTGCACATGTCTAACTCCAACAATTGGTATCAGAGCAAGTTGCCCTTCATCTAGGGCATTGTCTACACCTCTCCAGTTGCAGTCTCAGAATCACAGGAAATTTGATGAGCATACTCAGGGTGTTTCAAAGATCAAAACACCTTTGCAATGTGGTGCCAAAATCACGATATGAGCTTGTTTCGGCCTCCAAATGCACTATCGTAGTGCTTGTGAATGCTATTTTGTCTTTTTGTGCCAAAGGTATATACCAAGTTTGGTTCATCAGTATAAGCATCTCGAAGTCTGCTACAGGTTTAGTAGAATTTGTCAGGGCAGTTTTGTTCAACTTTTTCAGATACAACC
This sequence comes from Ceratopteris richardii, assembly GCA_020310875.1. Taxonomy (NCBI): domain Eukaryota; kingdom Viridiplantae; phylum Streptophyta; class Polypodiopsida; order Polypodiales; family Pteridaceae; genus Ceratopteris; species Ceratopteris richardii. Next base: position 1,150,545 of record CM035430.1, on the reverse strand, counting down.
ATTTTTTTGTATCAAGGTATTTTAGTTAGTGGCCATGGCTGAAAGCAGTGATGTATTTCATATATTGGCTATTGAGGATAAGTTGGATGGTACGAATTACCAATTGTGGGCTTATATGATGTGTCTTGTATTGGTCGCAAAAAGACTATGGAATATGGTGTAGGGTGTTGAAAGACGTCCTATTACACCTCCGAATACAGGTATACAAGTGTTGGAGCTGATGGAGATGGTGTTGAGGATGATGATATTCTGCAGATTCCTGTTCGTGCTGCTGTTTTTGTTGTACCTACTACAGAGCAAATTTGTTGGGATGGAAGAGATGCTAAGGCACATGCATTGATAGCTTTGTCTGTCAAACGTGCAATTATTCCTCACATTCACTCTTGCAGAATAGATAAGAATGCTTGGGATACACTTACCACATTGTACCAGGCTAGGAATGAGGCTCGTGTTGTTTACCTCTGAAAGCAATTGGAGAGTGGACACATGAATGAATGTGATTCTATGGACAATTTTCTCACAAAGATCAAGGATTTGAAAGAACAATTGATTTTTGCTGATGAAGTTATACCAGATAGCTCACTTGTGCAGACTATTCTGAATGGTCTTCCTAACTCATATCAGAGTTTTGCATCTACTCTTCGTTTGATGATGAAAGGCAATCCAAATACCTTGTCATTTGAGGAGTTAGTCTTTGTTCTATTACAGGAAGATCATTCTAGGCAGAATAGGTCCATCATGCGTGTTGTAGATCAAACTTTCCTGGCTAGTCAGAAGGGAAAAGGTAAATGGAGCTCTTCTACTAGTAAGCAGAAATCTGCAAATGCTACACATTCAAAGAAGGAAGACAAAGATAAGAAGTAATAAAAAAAGAGAAATTGTTTTGCAAATACTATAAAGCAAATGATCATGTCATTGAGAGCTATCCAAAACTGGCTGCTAAAGAGGCAAAGAAGAAAGAGGCCGGAATGCTTGTTGCATAAGCTTATTCATCGAAAACAGACTCTACTAATCTTGTGCAGGAAGAAGAATGGGTGTTTACTAATGTCTGCAGTTTTGACCCATCTTCTCATGAGCACTGCATGTCTACAGTAGACTCAGATGTTTGGTACTTTGATAGTGGGGCAACCAAACATATTACTTTGCAGCGTAGTTTCTTCTCTTCAGCCAAGCCTACCCCTACAGGGAATACTGTTACATTTGCCAACAACTCCTCTTATCCTATCATGGGAGTTGGTAAGATCGTTTTGACTACTCCTGATGGTAGTTCTTTCACTTTATCAGATGCTTTGTTTGTGCCAGTGATCAAGAAAAATATGTTATCAGTTTCTGTATTAGCCAAGATTGGCTTGCTTGTGAAATTTATTGATGACAGATGTACAGTTCATCATGATCTGTCAAATGGCAACATCATTATTGCTTCTGGAATTTTATGTCATGGGTTGTATAAGCTCATAGAATATGAAAGATCTGTAAATGATTTGGCATGTGCAGTACATGATTCTCAAGCTATGTCAGATGCAAAGCTTTGGCATGCACGCTTTGGTCATCTGAATATTGCTAGTTTGCTACGCCTGAGGAAATATGAAATGGTGTCCTCTTTGCCCAAACTTGAGGCACCCAGAAAACATGTTTGTGAAGGCTATATTTTGGGCATAATGCAGCATTCTTCCTTTCCAAAAGATGCTTCAGTTCGGGCTACTAAAAAATTGAAGCTTGTACATACTGATGTATGTGGTCCTATGCAGACACCTTCTTTTGGAAACTATCTTTACTTCGTGACTTTCATCAATGATTTTTCCAGGCATGCATGGGTATATCCATTGAAAACAAAGTCCGAAGTGTTTATGTGCTTCAAACAGTTTCTAATTTTGGCTGAAAATCTATCAACATGTAAAATGGGCACCCTCCGTTCTGATCAAGGGGGGGAATATATGTCTTCTGACTTTAATGCATTTCTAGCTGAACGTGGCATAAAACATCAGTGTACAGTGCTGTATAGACCTCAACAAAATGGGATTTCTGAACGGAAGAACAAGTCACTCATGGAGACGGCGAGGTGTATGGTAGAGTCAGGCTTTACCACATAGTTTCTCGCTTGATGTTGTCATGTGTGCAACATATGTACTTAACAGGTGTCCCACTAAAGCGTTGTAGTCTATCACTCCATATAAGGCTTGGCATGGTCGCAAGCCATCTGTTTCTCATTTGCATGTTTTTTGTTGTTTGGCATATGCATTAGTGCCTAAATAACAACATAAGAAATTGGATAAAATGTATTTTTGTTGGGTACAGTTCTAAAAGCAAAGGCTATCATCTGTATCATCCACCGGCTAAACGCATTTTGGTTAGTTGTGATGTTTTTGTGGAAGATGCTATTGAGCCCTTACTTTCATGTAGTAAGGAGACATTTGTTAGCTCCAAAGACATGTATGATACTTTACTGCCTCTTTTTACAAGTGGACAGTCTAGTGTTGGTCCTAATGAGGCAACTTCTCATCCTTTGCAAGTTTCATGTGATGATGTAGATCATTCCATTTTTTATGCAGATTTACATGATGCACTTGTTGATGAGAGAGCTGATATTGAGCAAGCAAAAACTATGCCAAAATGGCTAGTGCAAACTTTGCGTGATAGGAAATTAGATGCACCTCTGTCATATCATACTCGTTCAGCTCTCGTCGTGCCTCTTTTGCATCAGATTGCTATGCTATGGCTGCATCTAGTCTGTGTGATAAAGACTGAACCTATTCCGTTTGATGAAGCACAAAATTCAGAACATTGGATGGCTGCAATGCATTCTGAATATGATGTTATAATGAAAAATGGTACATGTTATTTAAGTGACTTGCCTCCTAGCAAGAAGGCCATTGGCACTAGGTGGGTATACAAGCTGAAGCATAAACATGATGGAATAGTTGACAGGTATAAGGCTAGGTTTGTTGCGAAGGGTTATGCACAAGAAAGAAGCATTGATTTTGATGAAACCTTTGCTCCTACTTGCCGAATGACTATTGTTCCTAGGATATGTGCACTTGGAGCTCATCATGGTTGGATTGTACATCAGTTGGTAATTAAAACAACATTTCTGAATGGTGACTTGCATGAAAAAGTGTATGTTTTTCAGCCCCATGGATTTGTGCAAAAAAGCATGAAAACGAGGTGTGCAGGCTAAAGAAGGCATTATATTGTTTAAAGCAAGCACCACGTGCTGGGTATGAAAAGATACATGCCTATTTGATTGCACATGGTTTTGAGAATAGTCAACTGAAAGCACCTTATATGTTAAGCATGCTAATGATCTGCTTCTGATCATTATGGTATATGTTGATGACATGGTGCTCACTGGTCCTCATGACATGCATATTGCTGATTTTAAGGCTGATTTGCATGCCTCATTTTAGATGTTTGATTTGGGACATTTGCATCACTATTTGGGCATTTCGTTTATGCAAATCGATGGTGGAATGGTTTTGTGCCAAAAGAAATATATTGACACATTATTGCAGTGTTTTGGCCTTGAAGACTGTAAGCCTATTGCCACTTCTATGGAGACAAGTTTACAATTGAGTCTTCATGATGTTGGAGATGCATTTGATGTTGTTCTCTATCAACAAGCTGTTGGATGCTTGATTTACTTATGCATTACTCGGCCAGATATTCAGTTTGATGTCTCAGAGATGAGTAGGTTTATGCATTGCCCAAGTGTCAAGCATCGACAGGCGGTTAAGCGCATCTTTTGCTCTACTTGGATTGTTTCATCCCAAGGGGGATCACTATCGCCAGATTTGCATGCTTTTTCTTACAGTGATTGGGTTGGTTGCTATGACACTCATGTGTCCACCAGTAGTTTTTGCTTCATGCTTGGTAGCTCATGTATATCTTGGTTGAGTAAGAAGCAGTCTATTGTGGCCACTTCCAGTTGTGAGGCTGAGTATAGGATAGCTTTCACAACGATTGTTGAGTGTGTGTGGCTCAGACGCCTTATGGCTGATTTGGGTGTTGGTCAGGCTTCTACCACCACCATCTTCACTGACAGTCAGAGTGCATTGGCAGTTGCGAGGAACCTTGTGTTCGATGCTTGCACTAAGCACATTGAGGTGCATTATAATTATGTCCAGGAGAGGTTCTCTGCTAGGGAGATCAGCTTGGCATATGTTGTGAGGCTTTCCTCAAAAGAAGACATGCGAATGATGTGTGTGCCACTCTCCTCCCATCCATTTATATCCTCTTGTATCTAAAATAGCAGTGATCTGGAATGATCTAGCATCGCCATGTGGCCAGCATGCAACACTCATCCCCACTAACCATCAAATACCTTAGGATATACCCTCGAGCTTAGGACCTTGGCTAACTAGCCCTTGTCCCACACACACATGGAATGGTCTCTGTAGACCAATGTCTGACACTCTGTCCCCCTTCTAAACATCATTGTCCTCAATGATCAATGAGGGAAAGTACTTGCGAACCAAAGCTGCTGATTCCCAAGTGGCATCAGTAGGTGGTAATCCTCTCCAGGCTACCAGATACTCTTGGATGACATGATTCCTCAACCATTTTCACCTCTTATCTAGTATTCTTTCTGGAGAATGATCTGTTCTATCGGTTTCCTGCAAGGAAACAATACCTTCTATTAGATTATCCTCCGTAGAAATATACTTTTTTTAGTTTACTGACATGAAACACTGGATGGACTTTGCAATTTGAAGGAAGCTCTAATATGTATGCAACATCACTCAACTTCTTTACTATCTTCCAAGGTCCACAATACCTGGGTGATAGCTTACTTAGGAAATCATCTTGAACCTTAGATTCCATATGAATTTTCTATATCTCATGTTTGGTTAAGAATTTGGAGAAACTAATGCTTCCATTGTGTCCAAAACATGCAAAACCCCTAAGATCAGCTACTTGCCTGATTTTGACACCTGAAGGTCTTGTTTCAAGATTGATGACATCATCAATTCTTAACCACCCTAGAACTGCCCTTGAAAACCTATATAAGGAGGGGTTGGGCACATACATACTCAGTCTTGCCAATACCAGTCTTGGGAGCTCAAGGAGTCATGACCGCCAAGTAAGTACTCTCCAAGTTCTAGTTCCAATTCTTGTCTTGTTCCTTATTCTAATCTTGTCTAGTCTAGTTCCAGGACATCTAGCCTTGTCCTCTTGTAATCTCATAGTATGAGATCTTGTTTAGTTATTTCTTGTATCAAGGTCATCTCCCTGAAGGGAATTCTTGTAACCTAGAGATATTGCTTCAAGCCTATCAATCCGGGGTTGTGGGACATTTTGCATCATCTCTTATCTAGTTATTCATACCTATCAATCCCGAGTTGTGGCACATCTTGTATCAGTTACATATTCTTGTCTCATATTCCCTACATGGGTGTTCTTGTCATCAGAAGTGTATTTCCAAAATCTTGTCTACTATAGTCCGAAAGCACAATCTAGTGCTCCCCTGGCATTTTGGCAAGATTATCTACATCAAGTCTATGTCAAGAAAGATGGATTCCATATCCATACTCAGAAATATCAAGTTTAATTTGAATGATATATATAAAAACTCCAAGACCTTGAAAGAATTTTGAGGCAAGGTGATCGCTCAGTTGCAAGATGTGCATCAAACTTCAAAAATTTATTTCATGGATCAACATATCAAGAAGACTACATGGTTAATCAGTTTGGAAGTGGCCTCAAACCTGAAGTGAAGTATCTCTTGGTATCCATGCCTCAAGGAGATACCTTGGATGATGTTATCAATCAAGCAATTCAATGTGAGACTCAGTTGTTCAAAGAAAGCCAAGTCCAAGAGCTAGAAGTGTTGAATAATAAAGACATTGTTCCTCAAGAATCCAAATCAAGAATCTTTGAAGCCCTAGAAGTCATTACAAATGATATGGAGCATACACATTATGAAGATAACAAGAATACAAAGGACAAGAAGAACTTCATGTTCAATCAAGAAGCTACAACTACTCAAGTTTCTACATCAAAGATCATGGAAACACCACAATATGTCACAAGAAGTTCAAAGGATCTATTGTGTGAAGAACATAAGGAAGCTTAAGAGAGACCCAATCCATCACCACCTATCAAGATTGAGGATCATGAAGAATTCGAGTTTGAGCATGTCTTAGATTCAAGAATCTCTCAAGGAGGATTGGAATACCTTATTCATTGGAAAGGGTATGACATTAGTGATCGTACTTGGGAGCCTAAGAAAAATCTTCAGAGAGAAAAATTCAAGGTTCATGAATTCCATATGAAGAATACAATGAAATCCAAGCTAGAGAACATGGCCGCTCCTCGTGGAACTCGTCACTTGAGGGGGAGGGGATGCCATGGACACAAAGGAAATCGTCCTGAACCTTAGATTCCATATGAATTTTCTATATCTCATGTTTCGTTAAGAGTTTGGAGAAACTAATGCTTCCATTGCGTCCAAAACATGCAAAAACCTAAGATCGATTGTCTACTTGCCTCATTCTGACACTTTAAGGTCTTGTTTCAAGATTGATGACATCATCAATTCATAACTGCCCTAGAACCATCCTTGAAAACTTATATAAGGAGGGGTTGGCCACATATATACTCAATCTTGCCAATACCAGTCTTGGTAGCTCAAGGAGTCATGACAGCCGAGTAAGTACTCACCAAGTTCCAATTCCAGTTCTTGTCTTGTTCCTTATTCTAGTCTTGTCTAATCTACTTCCTGGACATCTAGCCTTGTCCTCTTGTAATCTCATAGTACGAGATCTTGTCTAGTTATTTCTTGTATCATGATCATCTCCCTGAAGGGAGTTCTTGTAATCCAGAGATCTTGCTTCAAGCCTATCAGTCCTAGGTTGTGGGACATCTTGTATCATTTCTGATCTAGTTATTCATACCTATCAGTCCGGGGTTGTGGGACATCTTGTATCAGTTACATATTCTTGTATTGTTTTCCCTACATGGATGCTCTTGTAATCAGAAGTGTATTTCCAAAATCTTGTCTACTGTAGTAGGAGAGTGTCACGAGGAAGGTGATAAGGAAGAGATCTCACACACACATTCTCACAATCAAAGAGAAGCACACACTCATATTGAGGCAAGGAGAATGATCATCATCTTCTTCTTCTTCTATTACATAAAAAGGAATGTACAAGAATGACCTAAAACAAGAATAGAACTACTGCAATATATAAAGACCAATACATAAGGGAAAACCTAATGTCCCCAAATGAGTGAGCTGGCAAGAAACAAATGTGCCATCACTCTCGATAGATAAATCTAATAAAGCTCAATGAAGTGTCCCTGGCATATATCGGCATGACCACTATACATGTCAGAGAAATGAAACAGTAATACGTGTCATCCTAGATCATCACATGTTGAGCTTGATATCTCAACACTCCCCCTCAAGCTCAATGCCATGTCCTCTAATCCAAACATCTTTCAAAACTTCTTCAGCTTCTCTGCTTCAAGTGCTTTAGTGAAGATATCTGCAACCTGCTCATCTGTTCTTACACAAACAAGATCAATATCACCTGTTAATACCTTCTCTCTAATGAAGTGATAATGTACCTCGATATCCTTTGTTCTAGCATGAAAAACAGGGTTCTGTTCTAGTTGTATGCTGCTAAGATTATCACAATAGATGGTGATAGGCTTTTGCACTTCCACCTAAATCTGCAAGTAGCATCTCCAACCATGATGCCTCACATGCTGCCATTGGAGCACCTGTACTCGACAAAGCAACAGTGGGTAGCTTCTTGCTACTCCATGTAATAGTTGAACCTCCAAGTGAGAATAGAAAGCCACTAGTCGATCTTCTATCTAGAATACTACCAGCCCAATCTGCTTCGGTGTATCCATGAACCTGCAAATCTACACTAGCTTCATAAAACAATGCATAATCCAAAGTAGCACTCACATAACGTAGAGTGCACCTCAGAGCATCCAAATGTGTCTTCCTAGGAACCTGCATAAACTGACTTTCAAGTCCAACAGTATAGCTTAGATCAGGCCTTGTAATTGTGAAATATATAAGACTTCCCACAATTTTCCTGTACATACTAGCATTTTTCAATGCTTCACCTAATGTAGTATCCAACTTCAAATTCTGATCTAATGGCATAGAAATTGGCTTACAATCAGCCATACCATACTTTTGCAGCATATTCAAGGCATATTGCCTTTGCAACATCCATATACCTGTTTCTGTATGTATGAACTCAATGCTCAAGAAGTAGCGCAACACACCAAGCTCCTTCATGTCAAATTCCTGCATAAGAAGTTGCTTTACCTCTTTAATGCTTTCTTCATTATCACCACCTACAATCAAGTCATCAACATAAATAGCCACAATTGTGATGCCATCATCACCCTTCCTTGCATATAGTGAATGATCTGCATCACACATAGAAAACCCAATTGTGGTTAAGTAATCAGCAATCCTTGCATGCCATGCACAAGGAGCTTGCTTCAGCCCATACAAAGCCTTTTGCAACCTACAAACGTATTTTGGATGCTTTGAATCTTCATATCCTTGTGGCTGGTCCATGTATACTTCTTCTTGTAACTCACCATGTAGAAAAGCATTCCTCACATCCATCTGATTCAAAGTCCACCCTTTTGTTGTAGCTAATGCAACAAGTGTTCTGACAGTAGACATTTTAGCTACAAGGCTGAATGTTTCCTCATAACCAATGCCATAAGTTTGTGCATATCCTTTTGCTACCAAACGTGCTTTATACCTGCTTATGCTACCATCAACATTGTGCTTTACCTTCTAAATCCACTTGCAGCCTATGGGTTTCTTTCCTTGTTTGATGAATTTGTTGGACTGAAATTTCCACACAATCTTCCACTCTATGGATTTGAGTTGGAACTATTTCTTGGTGATGCATCTGGTCCACTCAAAGCTTGAGATTCTGCACTTGATTTTTCAGCATTTTCTTTGTCATTTGGTTCAAGATTCAGTTCTTCTTTGGCATCTCCATAGAAGCTTGACATTTCATCAAATACCACATCTCTGTCACCTTCACTTGTTGTGTGAGTGGGTTATAACATTTATATCCCTTTTGCTCAAGGGAGTATCCAATGAAGACAAACTTTTCTCCTTTTGGATCAAGCTTCATCCTCAATTCATCTCGAACATGTACATATGCAATACACCCAAAAACTTTCAGATGTGATAAGTTTGGCTTTTTACCTGTAAACTTCTCTTTAGGTGTAACTTGATGTGCAACAACATTCGGAGTTCTGTTCATGATGTATACAGTAGTATGAATAGCTTCTGCCCAATAACAATGAGGCATATTCTTCTCAGCCATCAAGGCTCTTGCTATTTCTGCAATATGTCTATTTTTGTGTTCAGTAACACCATTCTGTTGTGGTGTGTACCTGCATGAAAACTGATGTCAAATTCCATGAATTTTTAGAAATTTGTTGAACTCATTTGACATGTATTCACCTCCTCCATCAGACCTTAATGTCTGAATATACTTTCTTGCCTGCTTTTCCACCATAGCCTTAAAATTTTGGAAGTGAGTGAACACCTCACTCTTCTATTTCATGAAATATACCCATACTTTTCGTGTATGGTCATCAATGAAAGTGACATTAAACCTATAACCGCCCATAGATGTGGTCTTTGCAGGACCCCAAACATCTGTATGTACTATCTCTAGCACATTCTCACTAACATGCTTGTCATGTAGAAATGATGATCTTGACTGTTTACCAAATTGACATGCTGCACATACCTTTTGCATTTCTGCAACTTTGAAATTTGGTAATCCATTGACAATCTCCTTTGACTGCATCAATTTCAGCCTTGGCAGATTTGCATATCCAATTCATTTATGCGAAATCTCTTTATCAACAATAACACTTGCACCTTTTGCAAACATGGCTGCATTCATTTCAAGAATTTTCACATTTAAGGTGAACATCCTACCCACTTTGTTTCCTTTGGCAATCAATCGACCATCCTTTTTGTACTCTTTGACATATAACCCATCAACATTGGACCTGACTTGTTGTCCCTGGTCAACCGTTTCTCTAACAGAAACTAGATTCTTTGTTATATGTGGAACATGCAACACATCAGCAAGATGTTTTACCTTCCCATCCTCCATAGACAATGCTATGTTTCCTGTATGCTCAATAGGATGTGATATATCATCACCTGTTTCAACATATCCAGGAACTAGCGATTTTTGCAAACTACTAAACCATTCCACATGACTGGTCATGTGATTTGAAGCACCTGAATCAACATACCAGACATTACAATTCGATTTTGAATTGTCAGCAGACATCGTATTCATCATATGATGTTAAACCATGAACAGCTTCTCAGAATCATCTGCACTTGTGGATGCATAGTTGTTTTGTTGCCTTCTATTATTTTGATTCTTCAACCTACAATCATGTTCAAAGTGTCCAAGTTTAACACAATTCCAACATCCTTTACTGTCGTTACCTGAATCATTTCTTTGGAAATTTATGCGACCTCTTTGGCTCCCCTGCCTCGAAATTGTCCTCTTCCTCCTATATGATCTTGTTGTTGCCCTTGGTCTTGGTTATTGTGTCCTCTTCCACTTCGAAAGCCTCTACCTCTGCCTCTTCCTCTTCCAGAGTAGAATACCTGCTCAGAACTAGTTTTTCCTTGGGAGTTTGAATCCTCACCAAGATTCTTTTCTTCAATAATCAGCATAAATACCAGATCAACAAAATTTGGAATATTTGGCCTGGTCTATATAGAAGTTCTGAACTACTTATATGTAGCTTCTAAACCACGAAGGCATACTTCCACCTTATCATCAAAATCTACATTCACTCCAATAGATGCAAGTGACTCACATATGCTTTTGATTTTCAAGGTACATTCACTTATCTACATGCTCTTTTTCTCCAATGTATGCAGCTATTTTTGAGTTGCAATTTCTGTGCCTTTGTATTGATCTCATACAATGTGACCAAACTGTTCGAAGCCTCTTTCCGAGTCTTGGCATCTTGTATGTGCCCAATCATGCTATCCTCTATGCTAACAGATAGCCAATACATTACCTTTCGTGCTCCTTGATTCCATTCTTCATATGCTCGTAAGTGGTCTGTAGTCCGATTCCTTTCCGATAACTGTGAAGAGTTTTCGTTCTCTCCTTCGATGTACTTCCAGTAGCCTTTTCCCATAAAGGAAATTTGTCATCCTGAATCTCCAAGCATGGAAGTTGTTCTTGTCTCGCTTATTGCTCATAAGCTGACTCATTCCATCTGCGTTTGCCATTTCTGTAGCTATTCACAACACTACAAAACACTATAAGAATCACTTCTGCTTGAACATTATCGCACTATGACATGACCATTTGATCTCAGAAAAACACAGTTTTTGTGTATCACCAGTACACAGAATCATTTCAAATTCTAAATCTGGAATATATGAGTGTTGCCAAACACGCTGCAAGATACAATTTTCAAAATTGACCTGGTTTTTCTATGGGCCCTAGCTTGCGGGCTCGAAACCGAGGTCGAGATGGCTCTAAAACTTCGATTTGACGAAAACAAGTGACCTTAAAGGGATAAATCCCAAAAATAATTTGAGGTCTTCTATCTTCACGCCAATTTTCGTAGCAATCCGAGGTCGTTTGTGAATCACGCTTTCTCCATGCCTTGCTGCATACTCTTCACCGCCGGCCTTCTTCGCAAGCTCTCTACAACCATACTGGCTCTGATACCATGTCATAAGGAAGAAGATAAGGAAGAGAGCTCACACACACACTCTCACAATCAAAGAGAAGCACACACTCAGATTGAGGCAAGGAAGAATGATCCTCTTCTTCTTCTTCTTCTTCTTCTTCTTCTATTACATAAAAAGGAATGTACAAGAATGACCTAAAACAAGAATACAAATACTGCAATATATAAAGACCAGTGCATAAGGAAAAACCTAATGTCCGCGAATGAGTGAGCTGGAAGAAACAACTCTGTGTCATCACTTTCGATAGATAAATCTAATAAAGCTTGATGAAGTGTCCCTGACATATACCGGCATGACCACTATACATGTTAGAGAAATGAAACAGTAATACGTGTCATCCAGGATCATCACATGTTGAGCTTGATATCTCAACAGAGAGCACAATCTAGTGCTCCCCTGACACATTCGCCCATCATACGTGCATTGACCTTTGTGGATATCATTTGGTAGAACTCTTCTAGATTAGCTTGAATTAATTTGGAAGTACAATGAAAGGAAGGCATAGCACCCATGGGATTCCCCAAATCCCATAGAGCAAGGGTTGATGCCTAACAATTATTAAGATATAGAGTTGGCATACCTACTTTTGGAGATGGGGACTTACAAAAATGGTTTTTGAAAGTCAAAGAGAGAGAAAATGGTTCGTGTTCTGAAGAACTAAAGCATAATAGATGCACTCAAGCAAGGTAATAAGTTAATGGGAGCCTCAAAAATTCCCAAAACATCCCTCAAATTAGTCCTTTTCTAAAGTCCACCTCCGCAAATATGTCCAAAAGCCATCTCTTGTATTTTACTCCACATTTGTACAAGCCAAGGAGTCCTTGAGCTTCAAGAGTAATTCCATAACTCTCTAGGATTTTACATGATTTTTCTGCACTCAAGTCAAACTTCGAATGAGGGATTAGGAACTATTTTTCACTAGAGCGAACACTAGAGTGTGAAGTTTCATGAGGAAGGAGATAAAGAAGAGACCTCACACACACACTCACAACCAAGGAGGATCACACACACAGATTGAGGCAAGGAAGAATGATCTTCTTCTTCTTCTTCTTCTATTACAATAAAGGAATGTACAAGAATGACCTAAAACAACAATACAAAAAGTGCAATATATAAAGAACAGTACATAGGGAAAATCCTAATGTCTACGAATGAGTGAGCTGGCAAGAAACAAATGTGCCATCACCCTTGGAAGATAAATCTAGTAAAGCTCAATGAAGTATCCCTGACATATACCAGCATGAACACTATACATGTCAAAGAAATGAAAAAGTGATACGTGTCATCATGGATCATCACATGTTGAGCTTGATATCTCAACACTCCCCCTCAAGCTCAATGTCATGTCCTGTAATCGAAGCATCTTCTGAAATTTCTTCAACTTCTCAGCTCCAAGTGCTTTAGTGAAAATATCAGCAACCTACTCATCTGTCCTCACATAAACAAGGTCAATATCAAGTGCTAATAGCTTTTCCCTAATGAAATGATAATGTACCTCGGTATTTTTATTTCTATCATGAAAATCACGATTTCGTGCTAATTGTATGCTGCTATGATTATCACAATGGATGCTGATAGGCTTTTGCACTTCCACACCTAATTGACCTAGTTTTTCTATGGGCCCCACCTTAAGGGCTCGAAACAGAGGTTGAGATGGCTTGAAACTTCGATCTGACAAAAACAAGTGACCTTAAAGGGATAACTCCCGAAAATATTTTGAGGTCTTCTACCTTCATGCCAATTGTCGTAGCAATCCGAGGTCGTTTGTGAATCACGCCTTTTCCATGCCTTGCCGCATACTCTTCACTGCCGGCCTTCTTCACGAGCTCTCTACAGCCACAATCGCTCTGATACCATATCATGAGGAAGGAGATAAGGAAGAGAGCTCACACACACACTCTCACAATTAAAGAGAAGCACACACTCAGATTGAGGCAAGGAAGAATGATCTTCTTCTTCTTCTTCTTCTTCTTCTTCTTCTTCTATTACATAAAAAGGAATGTACAAGAATGACCTAAACCAAGAATACAAATACTGCAATATATAAAGACTAGTACATAAGGAAAACCCTAATGTCCGCGAATGAGTGAGCTGGCAAGAAACAAATCTATCATCACTCTCGGTAGATAAATCTAATAAAGCTCATTGAAGTGTCCCTGACATATATCGGCATGACCACTATACATGTTAGAGAAATGAAACAATAATACGTGCAATCCGGGATCATCACATGTTGAGCTTGATATCTCAATAGAGAGCACAATCTAGTGCTCCCCTGACACATTTGCCCATCATATGTGCATCGATATGATGAATTTGACCTTTCTGGATATCATTTGGTAGAACTCTTCTAGATTAGCTTGAATTAATTTGGAAGTACAATGAAAGGAAGGCATAGCACCCATGGGATCCCCCAAATCCCATAAAGCAAGGGTTGATGCCTAACAATTATTAAGATATAGAGTTGGAAGACCTATGTGTACCTAAGAACCAACTTAGGGACTTGTGGAGAAAGAGACTATACCTCAATCCCCCTCAAGTGCATATAGTGGGGATTCACGCTTTATTTATCAATCCGAGGGGTATCAAAACCTAGTCGAGTGTATGAAGACGTGCATTCAAATGATGATCAATGCAAGTGAGCTTTTAAAGAGAGCAAATAATTCTAAATCTATTCCAAACAAGCTTTCAAGGTCAGCTATGGTGTAATGATACTTGGAGCAGCAGTCAATAGTAAATCGTGCTTTTCTCTCAACTCTGAACTCCAAATATAGTGAGCAGTGGGTTCCTTTCGAAGCTCTCAAGAAGATGCATCAAATGGTGGTCTTTTCACTCGATTATGATGCTCCTGCTTCAAGTTATGAGCAAAATACTGAGTCATGGGAATGACCTTCCTACACTCCAGCACTTCCTACACTTCACACACACCTTACCAACAGCAAACAACCACTTTCATCGATAGACAACATTTCTAAGCACTCTTTCCAAGCATCACACATGCATACAAGCTCACAAAGAAGAAGACACAGAGTGGAGAAGACACAAATTCGAAATTTTGTGCTCTTGTTTCTCAGAATGGCCAAAAAGTCTCTACAAAGAGTCACAAATTGACTAATATACATGTGCCCTAAAAATGCTCCTTTCACACAAGAGACCGGCACTTTATTAACTGAAAGGCTAATTTCCAACTAATTTACAAAGGTAATCTACAATTCTCTATGGGTATGCATCTAGAGGACTCCTCTAGTGCATTTACATCCGAAAATATATTACAAAATGGTTATAATACAAGAACAATGTGTCCAAATCTGAAAAATTTTGGGGCCCCTCTTTTTCTCTGCCTCTTTGCTCTTCTTAGCTCTGCAACACTCTCCCCCTCTTTGTCTCTGTCATCCCTTGACAGGCTTTACTTCTTGTCTCTGGTGTTGTGTCTGTGGTCGACTACTGCCCGCCTCTGTTTAAGTTGTAATGATGTCGTTTTACCAGTGGGCAAGGAATTGCTCATAACTCGGGACCTGTTGTATTGGTCGTGGCCTCTTCTTCTCTTTTCTTTGTACGCAAGCCTTGGAGATGGACTACCTGAGATTTGTAGTCTAGTTTACCAATAACCTCTTTAAATCTAGGTTGCTGTGTTAAGTCGGCTGCCATGCACGCCACCAGTGGAAGGTATGAAGGTGTGGTTCTTCAGCCTTCGATCTAGACCTTCCAAAGATCAAGAGGTTGAAGCACCTTCTTGGGGTTCTGGATCCGTCGGGTATCTTCTTGCACTTCTTCATGGGTACTTGTTGGCCTTGATCCTCCCTTGTCACCGATGTACTTTCCCCTGATGTATGCCCCTGCGGGGCTCTATGCAAAGATGGGTGTTGCGTGCCCATGCGGGGCTTCCTGTAGAGATATGTCTTCAGATATAATACTTTTAGTGAAGCTTCTTTCTTTGTTTTCTTCTTTTCTTCTTTTTGTTGGACTCTCCCTCAACACTACCCCCCTCCTGAACTCTGTCGTCCCCGACAGGCTTTGGAATTCGACGTGAGTATGTTTTGTAAACCTTTTGCTCTGTATCATTAAGCAGATTAGCTTCATGTATCAGTAGTTGCTTCCATTGTTCTGCTTTCACACCATCATGTGATGACTGTCTGTGATCTACGAAGAAGCTCAATTCATATGCCACCATTCGAGCGTTCAGATTCGTGGACATTTTTAAGAAAGTTTCGGAATCAATTTCAAAAAATCCTGTAAAAAAGGCTTCCTCGAAGGTTTGCATGTATGTACTTGGTAAAAACATGAGCCTAGAATAATACGCCATTATTGTAGGTCGGTTGGGCATAACAGACAGATAAAAAATGAGGATATATGTGCCTTGATTAATACCGATGAAATCTAAAAATGTGTAAGCCACGTGTTTGAACACTTTCAAAAGTGTAAGTATCATGCTGAGGATTTTATTCGTCATCCTGATAGTTAAATCGAGGACTGTTGCATAACGATGTACCCAAAATTCAATGGTTTTTACCATGTATTCCTCTGTTGATAAATAGTTATGAGGTGAACTTGGAAGTAGTAGGTAATTTAGCCACTGTTTATTGATCACACCACTCTTTTGCATATCCAAAAATTCTCTTGCTTCTCTGCGATGTGGTGTTGGGCAAAATGAAGGATTTACCTGTAATAAATATGGTGCTGCTTGCCAGTGCACCCACAAAGTATGATTTTTCTCCAAAAACTTTCTCCGCCATATAGGCTGTACAGCTTCAAATTCCTCTTGAGTGTAATTGCAAGTATTATCTCTGAAGTACAGCTGCTCATCTGGATCCTTCTTTGTGATCTTCTTTATATATTGTCGTATTTTCTCTTTCAAGAGTCCATACGGAATGTTGAAAGGCTTCATTATTGTATCCAAGTCTTTGCCCTTTATTTTGGCTTCTTTCATGACTTTGAATACTTCATTTTCAAAATTTTCCATCAATCGGGACACCAATAGTGCCTGTTTCTTCTGACCTATTTCCGTAGTATATGGCATGGGATGATCATCACATGGTTCCGCCATTTGCTCTTTTATGGGAGAATGATAGATCGGCGGAGATAGAGGACATACCTCTACCTCGTCAGTAGGATTCTTTGGTCGTGGCTCTACTGGTGTCCCGATGGTTACTTTTTGTTCTAATTGAGCTTCTCGTTGTGTAAGACATTCAGTCTTCTCTTTAACTTCTTGAAGAGCTGTCTGGAGTGCGTCTTTAGCTTCGAGAAGTTCATTACCGATTTCTGCTATTTTCACTGTAGCTCACGACGAGTTTTGCATAGGCAGTGTGTAGTTGTTTCTTGAGCTCATTGGTTTCGTTAATATACCTGCGTTCCCATTCTTCTTTTAGGGCTTTCTCTTATTTCAGCAAATTGTCATATTTTGCTATTTGGTCGTTCGATTCCTTTTGTCAGTTGTTGTTGTCTCTTGTTTTTCTATAGGTTGGTCATACATCAATGCCTTCATCAATTCCTTATTCCTGCTGTGTAAGTTATCATTTTCCTCCATGTATGCTTTTAGTTGTGTTTCTAGCAGATTGCTTCTAGCTTTCATTCTCTCTTTGTCTTCTTCACTTGCTTCATGTTGTCTTTGTAAGTCCATCAATTGTTCCTGGAGTTTGTGATTCTACTCCATTAATGTATTGCATTGTCCTTTGACTGCGGTTATTTCCGTTTCCTTGGCTGAAACATCTTGTTGGGCCTGAATCAGCTGTGAAGACAATTGCTCACTCATTACTTGGAATTGGTTCTTTTCCCGCAAGGCCTTGTCATAATCTACATCTGTTTCCATCATCTGTTGTTGCATATCCATGGTTGTTTGTATCATCTGCTTGACTATGGGTTTTAGTTGAGTAACATCTACATTTAACCATGTGGTCGAGATGTTAGGTTCTTCACCTGTGGTAACATCTTTCCCTTGTGCTGATGGAGAGTGTTAATCTCCAAAAGAACAAGCTATTCTTGATGTTCGACCACCTCTATATCAAGAACAACTTTAAACTCCAACCAATTAGCAACACCTCGACCTATCGCGACACTCCCAGGTATCACGACACCTCGACCTATCGCGACACCCCGACCTATCGCGACACTCCGACCTATCGTGACACCTCGACCTATCGCGACACCTCGACTCGACCTATCGCGATACATGGGCTTAACGCATGAAATTTTAGAGTGAATTAAGTGAGTGAATTGAGGTATATTTGGGCTTAATTGTGGACACATTGGGATAACATTAGAGCCTTAGGAGTGGGCAAAAGACCTAGAAACCAGGGAGGAATTTCCTGAACCCTGAGAGCCTGTTTTGACCCCTAAGTGCCTGAATGGTCATAACTTCACCATACGAACTCCGATTGATGAGATTTTGGTCTCGTTGGAAAGCTTGTTGAGAATCCTACGTGGAGTTTTAGAACATGTATTTTTAAGTTGGCCATTCGGTAGAATTAGGTGGTCATAAGATTTTGGGGGTACAGTGAGTTACTCCAAGGGGGGCCTGTAATTGCTGATGTGTGCCAGTCAATCCATTGTGGTAAAGGAGCTATATTAACTTGAGAACTTTTGCAGGAACATTGTGTGCAAGCAAGGCATTCCAAGGCAAGCTAGCAAGGGTGTGTACCAAGCTTGGGAGAAGGCTTCCTGGGCTTGTGCAGCAGTCTGAGCAACCAGAGGATTGAGGTTGGAAGTTCTCTCAACCCTCCTTTGTCAATTCCTAGCCTAGGCTAAGTACGAATTAGGTGTGGTAATTAATTAGGGCAACGTTAGGCATGAATCAAGTCCAAGAGAACTAATCAACTAAGTGCAAGCATTAAGTAAGTCTTAAGTGAGAAAACCCTAAGGGACAAAAGTAAACTCGAATTGATCACTTATCAAGTGCGAACTTCACTTAAATATTCTTGACGACGTGATCTTGAACAAGTGCTTAACATATTAATCAACTAAAAGGAACAAAGTGATTGGTACAAATTCACCTGCAATGGGGTGTACTTGGGACGAAGGGGGTAGATTAACCAGGCATATGAACCTGAAGTAAGCTTTGCCAACCCCCAGGGAAGAGAAAGAAGGAGAAGAGGGACGGATAGAGAAGAAACCGAGAGATTTAGAGACCCAAGGAACCAAAGAAATGCTGATGTTTTTCCTTTGCCAAGGCCGAGAGAACACACTAGGACCCTGAGGCCAACTCAACTGGTGAAGTCCATGAAGAATTACTTCGATGGCACTGGAGACCCTTATGACCATGTGGCAGAATTTAGGCAAGTCTTGAAAGCTGAATAGGTAGAGGACCTATTCACACAATATAATGCTTTTGGTCTAACCCTTAGGAACACTGCCCTTACATGGTTTCAACCACTGAACGAGAGGCATTTTAGAAACATAGACCAGCTCCTAGAGGCATTTATCATTGAGTTTTCTAAGAGTGGCATAAGGCACAACACTTCCTCACTAATTCATAGCTTCAAGCAAACACCTCAAGAGATGGTCAGACTAGCAGGAAGACGGTTTAGGCAATACCTAGAGAGGTGCCCGATGCCTGAGTTACCTACACCAGCCAAGCAAGTGGCTTTGTTCTTAGATGGCTTGTTGAGCACCAAGCGTAGGTCATATGTGTATTTGAAGGACCCCAGAACTATAGAAGAATGCGTGCGCATGTGCATAGACATTGAGGATAATCTAGGCGAGGAGTTAGAGCTATCAAAAATCTATAAGGATTCGGATAGCTCTAGTAGTCTCACATCTGGTCAGTCCACATCCATTGAGGAACTTGCAGAGAAGGTAGCTCAAAAACTAGGTGTCTCTAGCAAACAAATTCCAAGATTTTCCCCAGTTAAGCGGTGCTACATTTGTGGAGGTGACCATATGGCAAATGTATGTCCCATTATGGTCCAACCCCAGGTGAATCCTAGTAGCCAGTACTACACCATAGAGTGAAGGTACACCAACCACACTACACAGGACTGCCCATATAACAAACGAACTGTTAGGCAAAATTACCCTCAGCCATATCCACAACAGGGTAGATACCAGAATCAGTACCCACCACAACAATACAATAGACCACAACAACCTTATCAACCACCTTATCAAGGGCAGCAAAGACCTCAACCAGTCCTAGTGCAGCAACCCCCTGCTCCAACCAATGTGATCCCAGTGAAAGATGCATCTGCTGAAGAAAATCCGAACAGAGCCATAGTCCGAGTCACCCCATTGCTATCAGACAGTGATCCAAGTGACCATAGTTTTGAATCCACACATATTGATAGCCCACAGGCTTACTACATGCAGTCACTTGAGCATAACGAGTCATACTATTATGAGGACCCAAGTGAAAATAGTGGAGAGCCTGAGTATGCTAATGTCATGTACACAAACCCCAACTCTAGACCTCGACCTAGGCAGGGTGACGACCCCCATTTCCTAGAGGACCATGCTTCAGATGTCAGGGAGATCACCTTATACATGATTGTCCACTGCCTACCCCTACATAACCCCAACCAGTGACAATTCAGGGTTTCTGTCAAGACTGCGAAAAAGAGCATCTCCTACGAGATTGCCCAAAGAACCCTAATAACATGCCTAAAATCACTCCTATCAACGTCATTGGGTTAGTGGTAGACTCTACGGGAAGTATAACTTCCACAGCCCCAGTGCATGTGGTCACTAGAGCCCAAGCCTTGCAGCAAACTCAAGGAGTAGGGTAGGAAAAGAGTTCTGAGGTTAGTGAGACAGAGAGTATAACCAAGAGAAGGACAAGAGCATGGAGAGATAGCCGGGGGAGAGAATGAAAAGACAATGGTCACAGAAAATGAGCAAACTTGAAGAAAGCTTGAGAGAAACCAAAGCAAAGATAAGTGAACTCGCATCTCAAAACCACTCTCACACCACCCCTCCACCACCTTTCCCTTTACCCGCCAATCCATCTTCTTCCATTCCCCAACCTTTCAATACACCACCCTTAACCCACCCACCACCCAGAGTAGGATCAGTCCTAGCCGATCCCACTCCTGAAGATCTAGACATGATGCTTAAAGCATATCAGGCCAGAATCCAAGAAGGACCCAATGTAACAGATCATGAGAAATGTTACCCTAGAGCCGATCTAGAGATAGAGCGAACAAAGCTTTGTGCTAAAATGGTTGAATTGGCGCAAGCCATGTTTGAATCCAGTCGCTTGTTCAATGGCTCTAACTCCATCAGAACACCATTGCACTTTGATGGTCTATTGGATAGATTGGAGAGGTTACTTGCAAAGTCTGGAAAAGGAGCCACCTCCCAGGCTAAGGAGAGGGCAAGTGATAGAATAAGCATTCCTCCCCAGGGAGCTTATGTGCCTAACTCCACTGAACCAGACACCTCTTCTTCTATGAATAGGTATTCACCAGAGTTCCTGAGAGAGATTCAAGAAGAGAAGTGGGCAAAGGAGAGTGAAGTCCCTCCTCCGATTGAACTCATGGATGACGCACATGATCAATTCCCACAGGACATCCCTTCTATTTATGAAGAATAGGAAAGTGCCCACTCTCATGAGAGGTTAGACTTTGAGTCTAATTCCTTGCAAGAGTTACCACATTTCATAGACCCATGGGAAACCAAGTCTACTTGCCTGAGAGCACCCACAGTCATGATAAGAAACGAAGATTCAATCATACCTAGGAATACAGAGGTAGTAAAGAACACTAAAGTGCAATGCAATCTCACTTTAGAAGAGCTACTCAAAGTTAAGCCAGAAGTGTGGAAACACGTAGCCAAACAAGTGCCAGACATAGCGAAATCAAAGGTAGGATCTCATAGAACAGTGCCTGAAATACCATTGGATAAGATAGGAGACATGAGTGAAGGAGAAGAAGGAAATACCTATCTCCCAGTTACCCATCAGGGATACACAACCAAGGCAATTTTGGACTCAGGTGCAGGAGTTGCAATTGCTACAACTTCCCTATGGAAGCGTTGGGGCAAGCCAGCACTCCGACCGACGAGAATGAAATTGCAGATGGCCGATGGCCATATTGAGAGGCCCTTGGGATTGCTAGAAGGCATAACTCTCACTACATGTGGTGTTGAGTTCGAACATACTTTTGCTATATGCGACTTTAGCAGAAACCAAGCCTACGAGATGATTTTGGGAAGGCCATTTATGTGGCAATTGCAAGTAGTACAAGACTGGGGAACCAATTCCTTATACTTGCAACAGTTAGGAGTTACAACCAAAGTCAATCTCAAGGATTACTCTCATAGAGACGTACCGCCCATCCAATGGAATCCCATCCATAGAGCCAAGGATGACACGGAGTCAGTGCATTCCATAGGATCAGGATCCTCATGGATGCATGAAGACACCCACTTATGGATGTGCAAAGTGGCAGTAGAAGAAGAGAAAAGAGAAAAAGCCAGAGAGGTAGGTGCGAAAGAGACACATAGATCAATTCAAGACCCAGCCTATGCACTTGTAGTTTTTCCTGACGAAGAGTTTGAGCCTCACGGCTGGGCAGAAATTTTAGCAACAATGGATGTAGCCATCAATGAAGAGCAGTGGACACCCCACTGTGATGAGGATGGCTATGACATTTCAGTCTTCTCAATAGAGCCAATCATGGGAGATGCAGTTTTAGAAGAATGCGAACCTAGCCCTGATACATTTGAGGATGCAAGTGACTCCGACTTAGAGTCAATCATTATGGACCCACCTTTTGCATCAGATGAAGAATACTTCTATGAAGTTGAAGCTTACCCCCAGAGACACGGAGAAATCACGAATGATGTGAGGTTAACCACACAAGTAGCCACTAAGAGTGGAGGAAAGAAAAGAAAGAAGAAGGAAGTCACTCCGGAGGCAGAAGAATCCTTGTTTGAGGTCCCTGAAAACTTGAAAAAATATGAGATAGACGATAGGAGAGTCATGATAAGAATGCCTAAACGTGAGGCACAAGCAGGAGAGGCCTATGATAGCAAGGAAACTACCAAGAAAATAGTTGTCGCCATAGAAGAGGGAGAAGAAAGATGCACCTACATAGGGCATGACTTGACGGAAGAAGAAGAGCAAGAGTTGGTAGCTTTGCTAAGAGAGTACAGAGATGTATTTGTTGGAGCTACAAGGACCTGAAAGGTGTCGACCTAGATGTATGCTCACACACGATTCCCATGACCTCAGATGCCAGACCATCTAAGCAGAAGCCCTATACATACAATGATAACTATGCTGCTAAGATCAAGGAGGAGATAGATAGATTGGTAGAAGCTGGGTTTATTTATGAGATTGAGCACACTGAATGGGTATCCCCCATTGTGGTTGTGCCCAAGAAGAATGGAAAATTGCGTGTGTGTATTAATCTTAAAAAAGTTAATGCTGCCACGATTAGAGACAATTATCCACTTCCTATTACTGAGCATCTATTAGAAAGGGTAGCAGGCAAGGAAGTGTACAACTTCCTGGATGGATTCTCTGGCTACAATCAGGTAGCCATTGCACCAGAAGATCAGCATAAGACGACTTTTGCCACAGAGTGGGGCATATTTGCCTTTCGGGTAATGCCATTCGGGCTTACCAATGCACTTGCTACCTTTCAAAGATTAATGTGTCACGTGTTTAAAGAGTTCTTGAGGAAGAATTTGGAAGTCTATGTTGATGATCTTTGTGCTCATTCCAACATTAGACAGACCCATATACCTGAACTCAGACAAATCTTTGATAAATGCAGAGAATATCAAGTCTGCCTGAACCCAAAAAAGTGTGTTTTCGTGGTCAGGTAAGGCAAAATTCTAGGACACATAGTGTCTACGAACGGCATATCCACTGACGAAGAGAAAGTGAGAGCCATTGCAGAACTACCTAGGCCAAAGAACGTCAAGGAAGTACAGGCTTTCATGGGGCATTGTGGTTACTACCGCCGGTTCATTCACATGTATGCTGTCATTGCAAAGCCCATGTACAGACTTCTGACTAACTTTGAGTGGACTGATGAATGTGAGAATTCCTTCAATGAGCTTAAACGGCGATTATGTTTAGCACCAATCTTGACCACACCAGATTGGAATAAGACTTTTCATGTTCATGTAGATGCATCCAATTATGCTATTGGGTGTGTACTCGCACAACCTACGGGCGAAGGTAATATGGATCTTCCAATTGCCTATGCTAGTAGACAGTTAAATGCAGCTGAACGGAACTATACCACCACCAAACGAGAAGGATTAGGCATGGTATATGCGGTTAAAAAGTTTAGACACTATTTTCTTGCAAATAAGTTCAAATTCTTTACTGATCATCAAGCTCTACTGTACCTGGTAAACAAGCCATGTAATACAGGCAGATTAGTAAGATGGTTTCTCTTACTAATGGAATATGACTTTGAGGTAGTAGTGAGGAAAGGCAGGACTCATTTGAGGGCATACCATCTCTCTAGGCTCACATCTGGAGAGGCCCCACAAGGAGTGTCAGATGGCCTAACTGATGCTTACTTGTTTAATTTGGAAGTTGTACCGTAGTGGGCTAAGCCATTAGTGCCAGTATTGACATACGGTCCTAATCACCCGGTAATGCACACAGAAGATAGAGAGATAGTAAGAGCTCAAAAGTATCATATCTTGGCAGGAAGTATGTACAAACATACGGAGCAAGGAGTATTGGCCTGTTGTGTGGAAGAGGACGAGTACGCTAAGTGGTTGCAATTAGCACATGTAGGTGCATTAGAGCAACACTACTCAAAACAACGAACCCTACAGACCCCGAGGAGACTAGGAGTGCATTGGCCAACCATGGAAGTTGATGTCCATAGAATGTGCAAAGAATGCCCAATCTACTGCACTAAACCACCAGTGGAACATGCCACTCTTTATCGAGTGTCTTTAGTGCCAGATTGGAGTGAACCATTAGTAGCCTTCTTGAGGACGAAAAGATTCCCTCAAGATATGACTTTGGCCAGACAAAGAAGTTTGGAACAAGAAGCCTTGGATTACACAATCATTGGTGATAATTTATACAAACGTGGTAAAGATGGTTACCTAAGACTGTGTGTTCATGAGAGCAAATACCTCAAGATATTAGAGACTGCTCACCAAGGTGTAGCACGAGGACACTTCGGTCCAGATAGGGTGATCAAGGCAATTCTTTTTGCAGGATTTTGGTGGCCCACCCTTCACATGGATGCACATACCTATGTGAAGAGGTGTGAGGTTTGTCAGCGAACCCAGTATCCCATACACAAGGATGAGATGCCATTGAAGCCTATGATGGGTGGACGTGCATTCTCTAAGTGGGGAATAGACTTTGTGGGTCCTATTAATCCCCTAGCTAAGGGTTCACATGCTGAGTATATCATCGTGGCCACATACTATCTAACCAAGTGGGTAGAAGTGAAAGCCACTACAAAAAATGATGCTCAAACAACAGCAAAGTTCTTATTTGAAAATGTGTTCACGAGGTATGGATTGCCAATAGAGTTGGTGAGTGATAGAGGCACACACTTCTTGAATGAAGTCATAGAAAACCTTCTCCAAGAATTCTTGGTGATACATAAGAAGTCTGCTCCCTATCATCCACAAGCTAATGGTCAGGCCGAGAGCACAAATAAGATCTTATGCAATGTGCTGACTAAATTGGTGAATAACAAACGCTCTGATTGGGACAAACAACTACACCACGCTGTTTGGGCATACCGAGTTGCCTATAAAACGGTACTCCAAGCCACACCCTTTCAGATGGTGTTCGGTCAGAATGCGGTGCTACCCTTGGACTTTTTGATACCTACATTGAAAGTAGCACAAGAGCATGACTGGACAGGCCATGAACTCTCCTCTCGAATCTTTGATCTTGAACGTCTAGGTGAGACACGATTGAGAGATGCAGCAAGAATCTATGCAGCGAAGAAGAGGCAAAAGGCGTATTTTGATACACATGTGAAGGATAAAGGCTTGAAAGCAGGAGACCTAGTCTTAGTCTACACATTGAAGCAACATGCACGAAAATTAGAGAAAAGAGGCTATGGACCAATGATTATCAATAGGATCTCCACAAGTGGAGCAGTACAACTAGCCACTCTAGAGGGTGACATACTACCAAGTTACATAAGCGGATGTAGAGTCAAGTTATATTAAGAACCCCTAACGGACGAAATGCTCAATCGACTCGTTACTGCAAAGAAACGTAAGGATGAGGAAAAGAGAATTCGAGAAGAAGCACAGGCTGAAGCTTTAGAACGCATTCGACGAATGAAATTGAGAAGGCAAGGTAGAGATCAACCCATGACTAACACTCATGAAACTTTAGGTTATCACATGGCCATGTGCGAGGCTTCAAGTGAACTGGCCCGTAAGATAGTTGATCGACGACCTTTTGTGACCCTAGAAGTAGGACAAGGAGAGAGTGCAAGGACCGTGAGAGCTTTAATTGATTCAGGAGCGGCCACTAGTGCAGTTCGGCTTTCGTATTGCCAACAGTTGCAATTGGAGGTAAAACCCCTAGAAGCATACCTGATAGGATTAGGAGGTGTTGAAACCCCTTGCATGGGAGAGGTGGAACTTCCCCTCTACATTCAAGAGGTCCTCATGCCAGCAAAAGTACTAGTATGTGAAGACGAGGATCTTACCAGACCTCTCATCCTGGGCCAAGACTGGATCTATGATCATGCAGTCAACCTCAACCTAAGAAGTGGACTTCTTCAGGCTTGGGTAGGCCAAAGCCGCCTTACGATTGAATTAGAAAAGCAAGCACTCAAACCATTAGAACAGGCACCAACTCCTGGTCCCTCCAGGAACCCACATGAAGATAATGTTATTCTTGTCCAAAGTTCTATGGTGCAGAGGATTGTCACTCTTGCCAAAGGTACAGAAGTCAAGGAGGAACTCCCATCTGTTCCAGAGAAGAATCTCAAGGGGAAGGCCCAGCAACACCCGACACTGAGGAGACCGATGAACAAGAAGCATGAGCACCAACTTCGGCAGTATGAAGTGCCTCGTGGCATGAAACAGATATGGATACGCAAGGGGGAAAAAATCACGGCCCTAAAGACAGGGTCTCAAAAGAGCATGAAGCAAGCCACACTGTCAAGGACTAAAACGAAGGAGATCCCTAGTCAACACTCTAGGCATACCTTGTCTATTTGGGTCCCTAAGCGGTCAATGAAGGCTAGCCCCAATGCTAGGTAGATATGGGTGCCCAAGGCCTGCTTACGAGCCCAAATAGCTCCAACTCTAGTCACTAGCACCATTCAACACTCATAAGTCCTCTTGGCAAACAACTGAGGAACTCTACTTACATCCCACTCTAACATGCACTCGGTCAAACCTAGGAATGTCTAGAAATGGGTACCCAAAAGGTCCCAAATCCAGCACAATCTAGTCCATGAACCTTTAACCGTCATCAACTCAAGGAGCCACAAATCCTCAAACAAAGTCTGGAGAATTAAACCCTGTATCAAACCCCTAGACCCATTTTGTAAATCCATCCACTCTGAAGTAGATGCATTCTGAGTACCTTGCATATCCAAAGTATGCATCTAGAATGACACTAACCACTAATCCCCACTCACATCTATCACAAACACTTCATCTCTAACCACTAACCATCTCGATTGTCATGTTAGTATTGTGGAGCGAACACTATTACATCCTGTTTCCTATGCAACACTAATGTGCCTTCCTTCTTCTAGCAGATAAGCATCAGAAGTGCCATGGCAGTTGTAGCAGGAACAAGCTCCCAAGCGGGCACTAATACTCAAAGCAGTTGGGATACCATGTCTGTGGAAGCGCCACTGACAGCAAGGCCGGAAGAGCTTTTGAATGTGAGAAGAATTCCTATCTCGGATCCTCCAAGTGGCCTAACAGAAAGAGTGAAGGGGCATTCTCATTGGTTCAACGAGATGCCAGGAGATTTGGGAGATGTAGACCACATATGGGAGTCCAAGTTGGAATTCGGAGGAGTCTGGTGGACATTTCAATTCTTCTCGAGAGAATTTGAAACATTACAGAATGCAGCCCCTCTTTAGGATATTTGGCTAAAAGCGGGGTTGCAAGATTATTTCAGTGCAGCTTTGCCTAGACCTAATTTTCTTAGGTGCTACTACTTGATTGCCACACTGAAGGCGACGGGAGATAAAGATCATTCAGGCACATTCCTGGTGCCCTCTCTATCAAACGAGGAGGAAATGAAGAAGTTTGAATTGAATATTACTTTAATCAGGGAAGCCCTTCAGATGTATGGCACCCATGTACCTTCCGATCGAGACCCTTTGATACCGGAGTCTATGAAGAACAATAAAATCAAGAAGTTGAAGGAAATGTGTGCTCTCACCCCCAACATCGCCATACCATTACGGATGTGCCTTCAACACTTCGCATTTCCGGCGCAAGACTGGTTCACCCAGCCTCATAAGAAGACATGGTATGGATTATACCTAGCAGAGACTGGGAGCTTACCAATTAAAATGCCCGTGTGGATCTTGGACCAGTTATATGAAGCAGGCAAGCGAGGAGTACGGAAGCCTACTTTGAATGGCTGTTGTGCCATTACAAGAATTATATACAGATGCCTTGCCTATGATGTACCGATCGCAAGGGCCCTTAAGTACTCACAACTGGAATTCTTCAAAGGGCGGAAGTCAGGGGTGCAACCCGCAAAAAGAATGCGTGGTTCGCTTTCACAAGTTCTAATCCCTCGTGAGGCCACCATAGAAGCTTCCCTCAGAGAAGAGGAACAAGTAGCCCCTTTCACTATCCATCTCCAAGGACCACAATCAGGGGGTATGGTACAACCCACTCCATCAGCCCCTCCACTACCCACAGATGCTGAGTTTGCATCCATGGCTACTTTGGCAGAGGATCCAAATTTTGACTTTGAAAGCTTCCTGTAGACAGCCCACTTATCTGAGAGTGAGTGTTTCTCTGAGACCGACGGCCCTGAATCTTCATCCCAGAGAGCACGACCACATGGTGAAGCATGAAGAGTACATTGGGAGGATGAGGCACAACACACACAGGCGGGAGGCACACATGAACAAGTGGAGATGCAGAGGAATGAATCGGAGGAGAGTGAGGAGGATGCCCCTGCTTACACCGCACAACTTAAACGGCTCTACAAAAAGATCAAGCAGGTACAAAAGAGGCATAAGCTATCAGAGGAGGCAAATAGAGCGATGGTGAATCAAATGCTTCAAGCAAAGAACGCGAACCCCCATTTTGTCGAATCATTGAACCTTTTGGTAGAGACATATGGGATTATAGAAGCTATGAGGATCATGTTACATCGCAACCCTCCTCAATATGATCAACGAAGGATCGATACACGACCACGAAGGGGGAAGATGATTCAAATGGAAGTTTCTACCGCCCTCCCTACCACCACTCAAGAAGATGTCCACATGGCCAGCCCAACCAATAGTGAGGAACCAGATGTAAATACACAGGTACCCTCTCCACCATCACCTCCCATCCAACCCTCCGAAACCCTCACCACCAGTATTCCTGAACAATCAGCATTAACCCTTAGTGAAACTATACCACGCACTACCATTTCCCCATCCGCCCCTTTACCTCCTTCCACTAGTTCCAACCAATTTTTTGAACCCCATATAGGTCACCTTGCCACCGATCAAACTATAATAGGTCTCCCTTCATATCTCCCAGCCCTCGGACAGCCACTTGCCACTAGCCAAACCTTAACACACCCAATTCCAGTCACTGATACATTTCCTCTTTCCCAACCTCAGACCATTGAGCCCCTCTTCACCCCCTCAGAACCAACACAAGCCACTCTAACTCCATTGTTGGCAAACCTTGTAAATATGATGCGACAACTTGATGATTATAAGAGAAATTCCCTTTCCTAGCACACCTCACCCACATTCACACCCACCATTAACACACCGCCCACCATTCACATATTCACGATTCACACAACACACACAATCACGTCCGATCCCATGGACATTTCACCATCCATAGGAGCACCCACCACCACAATTGGTCCCACATCATCACATTTCACTTCACTTATAGGCACATCATCCACTTTTCCCTTCCCCATTTCCCAACCCTTTGCATTTTCCACCTCTACCACTGCATCCACATCATTTAGTCATGCACTAGACACCATGTTCGAAGCGGCCACTCAACTTAAGCAAGAGTATAGATTACTGGAAGAAAATAACACAGAGCTGTGCAATCTCTCGGCTCAACTCCAGGCACGTGTCAATGCCTTGGAGCTAAGTAATACAACACTACAACATGAGGTGACCACCCTCCAACAATCTCAGGTGGAGCTCGAAGCCAAACATATAGAGGCGACTAGGGCAGCAGAAGAACAACTCAGAGAT
>CM035430.1:1082982-1102982 GCA_020310875.1 Ceratopteris richardii | reverse complement strand
ACCGATGGGCCATACGCGTGACACGTGTCAATTGCGATCGAGCCATCAATCGCGATCGACTCATCAATCGCGATCGACACAGTCAACGACTGTTTGACCACGACGGCTCTATCAATCGCGACCGACACAGTCAACGACTGTTTGACCACGACGGACAGACCACGACGGCTCTGTCAATCGCGACCGACACAGTCAACGACTGTGGACCATACCCAGGGGGAACAAAGTTCAGGGATCTCTAGAGTTGTCCAAAAAAAAAAAAAAAAAAAAAATCATAGTGCAAATTGGTGGTGTTACATGAATGAAAGTGCTTGGTTCTGTCTTTTGAATTTAAGTCTTGAGCTAACAGTGGGCCTTTTACAGATCCTTTGAGAGCAGCGAAGGGTACGCAAGGCAAGAGTAAGTGCAGGCTTGGGAACATGCGTCCTGGGCACACCAGGGCAACAATACAAGGAAAGGAACTCAAGGTTGGAAAACCCGCAACACCCTCTGTCAATTCTTAGTTTAGGCTAAGTGCGGGTAGTGTTAGAAGTAATTCCAGGCAACGATAGGCACGAGATAAATCAAAGACTATCTAAGAAAATCAAGTGCAAGTTAAGAGATAACTTGTGTGCGTGTGAACGACAACTTTAAAGGAAAAGAACCTAATGGGAAACGACCAAACTAAAGTGCGAAATTAAACTCAAGTGTTCCTAACGACGTGATATCAGACAAGAGTATAAACATGATAATCCACATAAAAAGAACCAAGCAACCGATACAAAAGGACTCAGAAACGTGGTTGTACCTGGGAGAAATTGGGTTAATCAGTTAGGCATATGAACCTTAGATCAGGACGACACCTAGTAAGAGAGAGACAAAGCCTTAGGTCTTCAGAGGCTAGTGTCAACCATACTGTGAGGTCTTGGGCCCAGCAGTTGAGTCACCACTCACATTACCCTAGCTCTGATACCAGTGAATCAGAGATGTCTCAAGGCATGGACAGACCTACAGGAAGTTCAGGAGTGCCATACTTGCACAGGATAGAAGGCCCATACAAAACGCAGTTGGAATACCTTAGGTCCAACCGATTAGGTGCCAGCATCTATGAGGACGGCCTAGGAAGATCTGTGGTACAGATTAAGAATCCTGATCAATCCATTGGATTAGAGCACCCAGCTGTCAAGTTTGAAAACGGAGCATACTTGGACAAAGAAGGAACCATATACGTAGTCACCAGTCACCCAGATAGGACGGACGAATTCGGAAATGTGATCTCAGAAGCGGACTTAGGTGACTTGGAGCAAGGAAACATGGGTGTAGAACCTAGAACCCCCCGAGGCAAATCTGTTCTCACTAGAATTATCACACCGGAATGGGTTCCCCAAGACAACAAGAGCATAGATCTGCTTCTCAATCGAGAGACTGACGAAGCCTTTTGGAGGTACAAATTTGATCAGCCAATTGATATAGGAACAATCATGATCTATGAGTTTAAGGATCCTGATAGCCCAGGTAGAGTGACCTACTTAGATCACGCTTCGGAGAGGATCTTTGTGGTGACAGAACATGATAGGCATGCTTACACTTGGAAGGGTGAATTCGTTTTCCCCCAACCAAGATCGAATGTATCCTATGGTCCCCCTGGTGCTGGAACATCCCAAGCTCATGGAATGCAAAGAGATAGAAGTAGAGATAGACCAGAAGTAAGCTTTGCCAACCCAGTGGGCAGAGAAAGAACGAGGACGGAAACAAATAGAGTAGAACCTGAGGTACTTAGAGCTCACAGGAATCAGAGAAATGCGGATGAGTTCCCTCTACCACGACCTAGAGAGCACACAAGGACGTTGAGACCGACTCAGCTAGTTAAGTCCATGAAGAATTACTTCGATGGCACCGGAGATCCATACGATCACGTGGCTGAGTTTAGGCAAGTCTTGAGAGCTGAACAAGTGGAGGATCTATTCACGCAGTACAATGCCTTTGGTCTGACCCTTAGGAACACTGCCCTGACATGGTTTCAGCCGCTAAATGAGAGGCAGTTCAGGAGTATAGACCAACTCCTAGAGGCTTTCATTATTGAATTCTCTAAGAGTGGCATAAGGCATAATACCTCCTCGCTGATTCACAGCTTCAAGCAAACCCCTCAAGAAACCGTGAGACTTGCAGGAAGAAGATTTAGGCAATATCTTGAAAGATGCCCTGTTTCGGAGCTACCTACACCAGCTAAACAAGTAGCCTTATTCTTGGATGGATTGCTAAGTACCAAATTAAGATCATATGTGTACTTGAAAGACCCTAGGACCATAGAAGAGTGTGTACGCATGTGTATTGACATTGAGGATAACCTAGGGGAGGAGTTAGAGCTTGCTAAGATATACAAAGATTCGGATAGTGCCTCTAGCCTCTCTTCCACGCAATCCACATCAATCGAGGAACTTGCAGAGAAAGTAGCTCAGAAATTAGGTGTAACTAGCAAACAAATCCCAAGGTTTGCCCCTGTGAAAAGGTGCTACACTTGTGGTGGTGACCACATGGCGAATGTCTGCCCCATTATGGCTCAGCCCCAAGTAAATCCTAGTAGCTAGTACTGCACCATAGAACGGAGATACACCAATCACACCGCACAAGATTGCCCATACAACAAGCAGGCAGTTAGGCAACCCTACCCTCAGCCATACCCTCAGCAGGGAAGATACCAGAACCCGTACCCTCCACAACCATATGGCAGGCCACAACAACCTTATCAGCAACCATACCAAAACGAACAAAGGCCTCAGCCTGTGTTAGCTCAACAACCCCCTGCCCCAGCTAATGTGATTTCGGTAAAGTATGCTGTTGCAGAAGAAAACCTGAATAGAGCTATAGTCCCTGTAACACCACTGCTTTCTGAAAGTGACCCGAGTGACCATAGCTTTGATTCTACACATGTTGATAGTCCCCAGGCGTACTACATGCAGTCTCCAGAACATGGTGAGTCCTATTACAGCAAAGAGCCAAATGAACCTAGTTGGGAGTCAGATTACACAAACGTCATGTACGCAAACCCCAATCTTAGACTTCAACCTAGGCAAGTAAGACCTCCATTCCCAAGAGGACCGTGCTACAGATGCCAAGGAGATCACCTCATTCGTGATTGTCCCTTACCTCCACCTACACAAACTCAGTCAGTGACGATCCAAGGCTTTTGCCAAGATTGTGGAAAAGAGCATCTCTTACGAGATTGCCTAAAGAACCCCAATAATATGCCAAAAATCACTCCTATCAACGTTATTGGGTTAGTGGTAGATTCCACAGGAAGTGTCACTTCCACTACTCCCGTACAGGTAGTCACTAGAGCTCAAGCATTGCAGCAAAATCAAGGGGTAAACCAGGATAAGAACCCAGGGGCTAGTGAAACCGAGAGCATAACAAAGAAAAGGACTAGAGCATGGAAAGATAGTCGGGAAAGAATGAAAAGACAATGGGCTAAAAAGATGAGCAAACTTGAGGAAAGCATAAGAGAAACCAAAGCCAGGATAACTGAACTCACCTCTCAAACCCCCTCTCACACTATCCCACCACCACCATTCCCATCGCCATCCGACCCGCCACCTTCCAACCCACCTCATATGATTCCACCAACCCCAAGAGTAGGATCCGTATTAGCTGATCCCACTCCTGAAGATATAGACATGATTCTTAAAGCATATCAGGCCAGAATCCAAGAAGGGCCAAATGTCACGGATCATGACAAGTGTTATCCTAGAGCTGACCTAGAGATAGAAAGAACCAAGCTTTGCGCGAAAATGGTCGCATTGGCTCAGACTATGTTTGAAGCCAGTCGCCTTTTCAATTACTCGGGCTCAGCTAAGACGCAATTGTTGGATGTGATGGCTGGGTACAATCAGAAGATCAAGTTGGTGCTGCTAGACCTGCTTCACACCTGCCCTCTCTTCTATTCAGATATGGTTAGAAGACTCCTTGAGCTTCCAAATGACACCAAGAAACTATATATGTGCTTTACAAAATGATTGAGTAATGACCAAATCAAAACAGATGATTTTGAACCTTCACAACTCCAAAAACTTTCTATTCCTGTAATGATACCTGCTCAGTCCTAAGCTTAGTGTGACCAGCACACTTGCAATTGGATTAATTCCTTCTGGGAGTATTAAATTAACTTAACAAGCTACTATTAGCAAGTTAAATCACTCCAATTAACAAACTATACACTGAGCATGATCTTTAGCAAAATCTGAGACACCCCCGATTTTTTAGGAACTACTCAGAAAAATACCAGTGTCTGCCTCGACTGAGATTTCTCCCAATTGGCTGAATCGAATGACTTGAAATTTTGTAGAGTTGTAGAATGCTTTGAGCTGGTTCCAATGAGCTTTGAATCATCCAATTTGGTTCAGTAGATCTTGAGATATGCCCTGTTGAAGTTGACAGACTTGAAGATGGTCACACAGAGAAAAACAGAGATAATGACAATGAGTATATGTATTGAATCTATCAAATGTACATTCCCATTGGCATGTAGAGTGATGCCCAATGGTACTCAGAGGTGTAGGCTCAATAGTAGCTCTCACACACTCAATGTATTGCTTGGAATTACCTCGGGAAGTGAGTCACATACCCGCGACTTTTTACATAGTCTTTTATAGGAGTTTTTGAATGAATTTGAATTTGAATTCAAATTAAAGTTCCCTTGATTCTCTCCACTAGACTTAGGGAGATATTCCCTCAACTAAATCATTTATCTTTTCCACGACTCTAGTCTAGTAGGTGTGATTACATTGTTGATAAAAGTCACATGGACTTTTTACATGAGATAAAAGTAAGAGTCACTAAGACTAGGTTCATATGGTTATTGATTCTTGTGAATGTATCATCCAAGGGTCCAATAGTCCAAGCCTTATGTTGATTCTTCAAAGCACAAAACAAAACCAAGTGTTAAGGCTTGTTTGCACCAACAGCTCCCCCTCAAGCCAAACACTTGCTTGAGTCTTCATCTTTAATCTTCAATGATATCCTGTAATCCAATCATGGATTTAAACCTGCATAGCTTGCTCCCATCCAGAGCTTTTGTAAGCAAATCTGCACATTGTATATTAGTAGACACATATGATAATTGAATTTCTTTGCTAAGCAATTTCTCCCTCACATAGTGGTAATGAACCTCTATGTGTTTTGTTCTAGCATGATACACAGGATTAGCTGCTAGGTGAAGTGAACTTGTGTTATCACCAAATATGATAGGTGACCTTGTGTATAGGCCCAATTCTGAATATAGTAGCTTCAACCATATTGCTTCTTGAGTGGCATTGGCTAGTCCTCTGTACTCTGCCTCAGTAGATGATAGGGCTACTATGGGTTGTTTCTTGGATGACCAAGAAATTGGTTTATCACCTGCAAAGCATATGTAACCAGATGTACTCCTCCTGTCATCCTTGCAACCTGCCCAATCTGCATCTGAGTATACCTTAATGTCAATGTCTGATGAGTATGGAAAATACAAACCATGATTTTGTGTTCCCTTTAGGTACTTTACTATCTTCTTGGCTTCCTCCAAATGTGGTACTCTTGGCTTATGCATAAATTGGCTAAGTACACTAACACCATATGAGATATCAATCCTGGTTAAGGTAGCATAATTAAGACTACCTACCAAACTTTGGTAACCTGTAATATCCTTAAGCTCTTCTCCTTCATGTGCACTAAGTTTGTGGTTGACCTCCATAGGAATGTTTGAGATCTTAGCTTCCTGCAAATTAAACTTCTTGACCATGTCCTGAATGTACTTCTTCTGAGTAATAAATATACCTGAATTTGTGTAGACCAATTCAAGTCCTAGGAAGTACTTCAATAATCCAAGATCATTGATCTTGAATTCCTTCATCATTTGACCTTTGATGTGTCTTATCCCATTCACATCATTACCTGTAATAATGATGTCATCAACATAGACACACAAGTATATTACCTCTGAATTGTTCTTCTTTATAAACAATGAAGTATCTGCTTTACTCATCACAAATCCTTGATCCAAGAGATAGGTTGTCAATCTGTAATTCCATGCTCTAGGTGCCTGCTTCAATCCATACAGAGCCTTCTTCAATTTACAAACATGATTTACCTTATTGGGATCCTCATAGCCAGGTGGTTGTGACATGTAGACCTCTTCAGATATCCATCCATTTAAGAATGCATTCTTCACATCCAATTGGTACATGTTCCAATTCTTGGATGCAGCTACACTCACCATAATTCTGATAGTTGGCATCTTGGCCACAGGAGAAAATGTCTCCTCATAATCAATGCCTTGGGTTTGTGCAAAACCCTTGGCTACCAACCTAGCTTTATACCTATTTATTGTACCATCTGAGTTCCTCTTGAGTTTGTAGATCCATCTGGATCCTATAACTTTCATGGAGTCCTTCTTGGGTACCAAGTCCCAAGTATCACTCTCCTTGAGAGCCTCCATTTCTTCATCCATTGCTTCCTTCCATTCTGGTTTAGTAATTGCTTCTTCATATGTACCTGGTTCTTCATTCAAGATATCCTTTGCAAGATATACAGAGTGCTTGGTTACAAGTGAAGTATCATACCCATACCTAATTGGTTTCTTCTTTTCTCTTTGAGATCTCCTCATAGCTTGAGTTGAGGATTCTGGATTGTCTTCAAGTTGCTTCATCTTCATCTTCCCTTTGGATTTCCAAGCCTTGAACTCTTCAATGTTGATGGTGTCTTCATCATCTGAGCTTGTGTCCTCCTTCTGAGTTGGTTCTTGCCTGACAAGCTTTGGAAAGTCTTCTTCCATATCATAAGGTAGGTTAACTTTCCTGCACTCATTTTCATACCATGAATCATTTTCATCAAAGATGACATCTCTGCTTACCTTGAAGCCTTTGTTTGAGGGGTTATAGAACCTGTATCCTTTCTGATTCAAATCATAACCAATAAAGATACACTTTTCAGCCTTAGGGTCTAGCTTTCCCCTTACCTGTGAGGGAATATGCACATATGCAACACACCCAAAGATCTTGCAATGATCCAGAGATGGTCTCTTACCATGCCAAGCCTCATAGGGTGTCATTCCATCAAGTGTCTTTGATGGCAACCTGTTAATTAAATATGTGGCAGTAGATACACTTTCTGCCCAAAGATAATTAGGTAGTTTTTTCTCATTAAGCATAGACCTAGCTGTCTCCACAATGAGTCTATTCCTTCTTTCAGCTACCCCATTTTGTTCAGGTGAGTACCTTGTGGTAATCTCCCTCTTGATGCCTCTTTCCTGCAAGAATTCTTCAAAATCATTGGAGAAGTATTCTCCACCACCATCAGACCTTAACCTCTTCAAATGTCTACCTGTTTGATTCTCAACTAATGCAAGATACCTTTTGAAACAATTAAATACTTCATCTTTATGTTTCATGAAGTACAAGACAGTCCATCTGCTATAATCATCTATAAAGGACACATAGTACCTTGATCCAGATATGGATGGCTCCTTGCTTGGTCCCCAAACATCTGTATGCACCAATTCCAAGTAATCTTCATGCATAAATCCTTTCTTGGTGTATGGCAATCTGTGTGACTTACCAAACTGACAAGCCCCACACTTGTATATCATGTGTTGCTTGGATACATTAGGTATCCCAAGCACACATTGATCTCTACTCATTTGCTTTATGGTCCTCTCTCCAATGTGACCCAATCTCTTGTGCCACATCTCCAATTCTGATAGGGTTTGGTCCTTATAGTTGTACAAGGCAATATTCTTAGTATCTTCAAGTTCAAAGGTAAACAATCTACCTGACTTCTCTCCCTTGGCTATCCTTCTGAATCCATGTCTTGGATCCTCCACATATGCACCATGTTGAGTGAACCTGACCTGTAGACCTTTTTCAACAATCTGACCTACACTCATCAGATTCTTGGTGATTGTTGGAACATACAATACTCTGCTTAGTAAATTCTGATTACCATCACTTGTTTTGACATTGCCTACTTTAACCACTGAGTGTTTAGTGTCATCACCTGTCTGCACTTGGTGCTTGCCTTTAGGTTCTTCCAAATCAGAGAGTAAGGCAACATTCCCAGCTACATGGTTAGAGCAACCTGAATCAATATAGAACAAATGATCATCATTGATACCTGATTTAGATGTCATGTTCATAATCAACAAGGAATCATCTTGATCCTCTGCATAATTGTTGTAATCCTTCCTGTTTCTATATCCACCTTGATAATTGCCATTGTGATTGTAGCTATTGTTGTTGTAATTATTGTTGTAGCCATGGTAGCTTTGAGATTGATTGAATCTGCCTCTGCCTTGGGAATATCCTCCTCTTTGGTGACTTCTTCCTGTTTGGTTCTTGTAGTTCTTGTAGCATTCATCTGTAGTATGGTTAGACAAGCCACATATATTGCATGGAGATTGATTATAGGGTCTCCCCCTACTTGACTTACCTCCTCTGCCCCTACCTCTAGTTGATCTACCTCTCCCTGCATAGTTTGCTTGGGAGGTAGATCCTTCTTCATCAACCTTCTTACTTTTACCCTTATCTTTAGACTTCTTATCTGTATATAGGGCAGAGGGATTGTTACCTTTTGATTGCTCTCCATTCTTTGTGATCTTTGCTTCATGTGTAAAGAGTTGTCCAATCAGAGTTGTTAAATCAGGTGCTTGGATATCCATGTACAAGTCCATTACAGTGGTAAAGCTCTCCCACTTGTCATCTGCCTTTAGTCCATTGATCACTTGTCTAACTATTTGTTCTTCTTCAATTTCTTCTCCAACACTTGCAAGTTGATCTGCAATGTCTTTGACTTTGGTGACAAAATCTGAAACACATTGTTTTGATTGCTTCCTAAGAGTTGTAAACTCAATCCATAGCTGATTCTTTCTGGCCCTTGTGCTTGATGAAAAGTATGTTGACAAGGTTTCCCAAGTCTCTTGGGAAGTCTTACAGTTCCTTACATGAGGTAGAAGGAAATCAGAGATAGAGTTTAGAAGATATGACCTTGCCAAAGCATCTTTAGCACACCATTGGTTGAGCCTCTCATGTTCATCCTTTGTAGGTAGGCCTCTGGTTTTGAATGAGGGCAACTCCTCATCTCCTGATATGTATCCATACAAGCTTCTCCCTTGTAGATAGGTCTTCATTCTCAATGACCAAGCCTGGTAGTTATTTCTATCCAATTTGTCAATGAAGGAAGGGAAACCATCACCCATAATTACGTTATTTGCTCTGATACCACTGTTGGATGTGATGGCTAGGTACAATCAGAAGATCAAGTTGGTGCTGCTAGACCTGCTTCACACCTGCCCTCTCTTCTATTCAGATATGGTTAGAAGACTCCTTGAGCTTCCAAATGACACCAAGAAACTATATATGTGCTTTACAAAATGATTGAGTAATGACCAAATCAAAACAGATGATTTTGAACCTTCACAACTCCAAAAACTTTCTATTCCTGTAATGATACCTGCTCAGTCCTAAGCTCAGTGTGACCAGCACACTTGCAATTGGATTAATTCCTTCTGGGAGTATTAAATTAACTTAACAAGCTACTATTAGCAAGTTAAATCACTCCAATTAACAAACTATACACTGAGCATGATCTTTAGCAAAATCTGAGACACCCCCGATTTTTTAGGAACTACTCAGAAAAATACCAGTGTCTGCCTCGACTGAGATTTCTCCCAATTGGCTGAATATAATGACTTGAAATTTTGTAGAGTTGTAGAATGCTTTGAGCTGGTTCCAATGAGCTTTGAATCATCCAATTTGGTTCAGTAGATCTTGAGATATGCCCTGTTGAAGTTGACAGACTTGAAGATGGTCACACAGAGAAAAACAGAGATAATGACAATGAGTATATGTATTGAATCTATCAAATGTACATTCCCATTGGCATGTAGAGTGATGCCCAATGGTACTCAGAGGTGTAGGCTCAATAGTAGCTCTCACACACTCAATGTATTGCTTGGAATTACCTCGGGAAGTGAGTCACATACCCGCAACTTTTTACATAGTCTTTTATAGGAGTTTTTGAATGAATTTGAATTTGAATTCAAATTAAAGTTCCCTTGATTCTCTCCA
Source organism: Ceratopteris richardii (assembly GCA_020310875.1). Classification (NCBI taxonomy): domain Eukaryota; kingdom Viridiplantae; phylum Streptophyta; class Polypodiopsida; order Polypodiales; family Pteridaceae; genus Ceratopteris; species Ceratopteris richardii. Next base: position 1,092,909 of record CM035430.1, on the reverse strand, counting down.
CTAGACTTAGGGAGATATTCCCTCAACTAAATCATTTATCTTTTCCACGACTCTAGTCTAGTAGGTGTGATTACATTGTTGATAAAAGTCACATGGACTTTTTACATGAGATAAAAGTAAGAGTCACTAAGACTAGGTTCATATGGTTATTGATTCTTGTGAATGTATCATCCAAGGGTCCAATAGTCCAAGCCTTATGTTGATTCTTCAAAGCACAAAACAAAACCAAGTGTTAAGGCTTGTTTGCACCAACAGCAATTACACTTGGATGGACTTCTAGAGAAGTTAGAGGGCATAATTGCTAGATCTGCCAAGGAAGAAAAAAATCAAGAAAGGGAGAACGTAAGTAAAAACATGACCCATTCCCCATCAAAAGTTTATGTGGCCAAGTCCACTGAACCAGACAACCCCCCCTCCCTAGAAAGAATAGAGAATCTAATGGCACAATCACAAAAGGAACCAGCCTCTCAACACAAGGGCAAGGTAAGTGAAAGAGTAAGCATTCCTGCTCAAGAAGCCTATGTGCCTAACTCTACGGAGCCGGACACATCTTCTATGAATCGGTTCACACCAGAATTCCTACGCGAGATTCAAGAAGACAAATGGGCTAAGGAAAGTGAAGTCCCTCCTCCCATTGAACTTGTGGATGATGCACATGACCAATTCCCACAAGACATCCCATCCATTTATGGAGAGCAAGAGAGTATCCAATCTCAAGAAAGATTAGACTTCGAGTCTAATTCTTTACAAGAACTACCCCATTTCACAGGCCCATGGGAAGCAAGGTCCACCTGTATGAGAGCACCTACAGTCATGGTAAGAAACGAAGATTCAGTCATACCTAGGAACACAGAGGTAGTGAAGAACACTAACGTGCAGTGCAATCTCAAGTTAGAAGAGCTACTCAAGGTTAGATCTGAATTATGGAAACATGTCGCCAAACAAGTACCAGAAATAGCCAAACCTCGTTCCCAGGTAGGATCCCATGGGACAGTGCCAGAAATTCCCTTGGATAAGATAGGAGATATGTGTGAAGGTGAAGAAGGGAACACCTATCTTCCCATCACCTACCAGGAGTACACCACCAAGGCAATTTTGGACTCAGGCGCAGGAGTTGCAATTGCTACCACTTCCCTCTGGAAGCGTTGGGGCAAGCCAGCACTCAGGCCAACGAGAATGAAATTGCAGATGGCCGATGGTCACATAGAGAGACCCTTAGGATTGCTAGAAGGAATAACTCTCACCACTTGTGGTGTCGAGTTTGAGCATACATTTGCCATATGTGACTTTAGGAAAAATCATGCCTATGAGATGATTTTGGGAAGACCATTTATGCGACAGTTGCAAGTGGTACAGGATTGGGGAACCAATTCTCTGTACCTGCAACACTTAGGTGTTACGACCAAAGTCAATCTCAAAGATTACTCTCATAGAGATGTCCCTCCTATCCAATGGAATCCCATCCATAGAGCCAAAGATGATACTGAATCGGTGCATTCCATAGGGTTAGGATCCTCATGGATGCATGAAGACACCCACTTATGGATGTGCAAAGTAGCAGTAGAAGAAGAGAAGAGAGAAAAGGCCAGAGAAATAGATGCAAACGAAACACATAGACCCACTCAAGACCCAGCCTATGCACCTGTAGTTTTTCCTGATGAGGAATTTGAACCTCACGGCTGGGCAGAAATTTTAGCAACCATGGATGTAGCCATCAATGAGGAACAATGGACACCTCACTGTGATGAGGATGGCTATGACATTTCAATCTTCTCCATAGAGCCAATCATGGGAGAGGCAGTTCTAGAAGAATGCGACCCGAGCCCTGATGCATTTGAGGATGCAAGTGACTCCGACCTAGAGTCAATCATTATGGACCCACCTTTTGCATCAGATGAAGAATACTTCCATGAAGTAGAATTTCAACCCCAGAGGCATGGAGAGCTTACAAATGATGTAAGATTAGCGACACATGTGACCCCGAAGGAAGAAGGGAAGAAACAAAAGAAGAAAGAAGTCTCACCAGAAGAGGAAGAATCTTTGTTTGAGGTCCCAGAAAATTTCAAGAAGTACGAGATAGACGAAAGGAGAGTCATGATAAGAATGCCTAAACGAGAGGCACAATCAGGAGAGGCCTATGATAACAAAGAAACCACCAAGAAAATAGTAGTGGCCCTAGAAGAAGGAGAGGAGAGATGCACATACATAGGCCATGACCTAACAGAGGAAGAGGAGCATGCGTTAATTGCCTTGCTAAGAGAATACAGAGATGTATTCGCTTGGAGTTACAAGGATTTGAAAGGTGTTGACCCTGATATATGCTCACACACCATCCCCATGACCTCAGATGCTAAACCCTCTAAGCAAAAACCCTACACATATAACGATAATTACGCTGCTAAGATCAAAGAAGAGATAGATAGACTGGTTGAAGCTGGATTTATCTATGAAATTGAGCACACTGAATGGGTATCCCCCATCGTAGTGGTGCCCAAGAAGAATGGAAAGCTGCACGTATGCATTAACTTGAAAAAGGTTAATGCGGCCACGATTCGAGATAACTATCCGCTTCCCATCACAGAACATCTCTTAGAAAGAGTGGCAGGCAAGGAAGTGTACAGCTTCCTTGATGGATTTTCGGGTTACAATCAAGTAGCCATAGCTCCAGAAGATCAGCATAAGACGGCTTTTGCCACAGAATGGGGCATTTTTGCTTTTAGAGTAATGCCATTTGGGCTTACCAACGCACCAGCCACCTTCCAGAGACTAATGTGCCATGTGTTTAAGGAGTTCCTGAGGAAGAGTTTAGAGGTCTATGTTGATGATCTTTGTGCTCATTCCAACATTAGACAAACCCATATCCCTGAGCTCAGACAAATCTTTGACAAATGTAGAGAATATCAAGTCTGCCTGAACCCAGAAAAGTGCGTTTTTATGGTAAGGCAAGGCAAGATTCTAGGACACATAGTGTCAAAGAATGGCATATCTACTGATGAAGAGAAAGTGAGAGCTATAGCAGAGCTACCTAGGCCAAAGAATGTCAAGGAAGTACAAGCTTTCATGGGGCATTGTGGTTATTACCGACGATTTATTCACATGTATGCTGTCATTGCAAAGCCCATGTACAGACTTCTGACTAACTTTGAGTGGACGGATGAATGTGAGAATTCCTTCCAGGAGCTTAAACGAAGGTTGTGTTCAGCACCAATCTTGACCACACCAGATTGGAATAAGCCTTTTCATGTTCATGTGGATGCATCCAATTATGCCATTGGATGCGTGCTTGCACAACCTACTGGTGAAGGTAATATGGATCTTCCGATTGCCTATGCCAGTAGACAATTGAATGCAGCTGAACGGAATTACACCACTACAGAGCGAGGAGGTTTAGGCATGGTATATGCAGTTAAGAAATTTAGACACTATTTGCTTGCAAATAAGTTTAAATTTTTTACTGATCATCAGGCATTGCTATACCTCGTAAACAAGCCATGCAATACAGGAAGATTAGTGAGATGGTTTCTCTTGCTCATGGAATATGACTTTGAGGTAGTGGTGAGAAAAGGGAGGACTCATTTAAGAGCAGATCATCTCTCTAGGCTCACATCGGGAGAAGCCCCACAAGGAGTATCAGATGACCTTCCTGATGCTTACTTGTTTAATTTGGAAGTGGTGCCACAGTGGGCTAAGCCATTGGTACCAATATTGACATACGGGCCTAATCATCCAGTGGTAAACACACGGAATAGAGAGGTAGTTAAAGCCCAAAAGTACCACATCATGGCAGGAAGCATGTACAAGCACACTGATCAAGGAATCTTGGCTTGTTGCGTAGAAGAGGATGAGTACGCCAAATGGTTGCAATTAGCACATGTAGGTGCGTTGGAGCAACACTACTCAAAGCAACGAACTCTACAGACCCTAAAGAGACTCGGAGTACATTGGCCAACTATGGAAGCTGATGTCCAAAAGTTGTGCAAGGAATGCCCAATCTGTTGCACTAAACCACCTGTGGAACACGCCACTCTTTATCAAGTATCCATTGTGCCAGATTGGAGTGAACCTCTAGTATCCTTCCTGAGGACAAAAACATTCCCGTCAGACATGAATCTGGCTAGGAAAAGGAGTTTAGAACAAGAAGCCCTGGATTACTCACTCATTGGTGATAATCTATACAAGCGTGGTAAAGACGGTTACCTGAGGCTATGTGTCCATGAAAGTGAATATCTTAAGATCTTGGAAACTGCTCACCAAGGTGTAGCAGGAGGACACTTTGGACCGGATCGGGTGATCAAGGCAATACTATTTGCAGGCTTCTGGTGGCCTACCCTTCACATGGATGCACATACCTATGTGAAACGGTGTGATGTCTGTCAGAGGACTCAGCATCCTATACGCAAAGATGAGATGCCACTGAAACCTATGATGGGTGGACGTGCGTTCTCTAAGTGGGGAATAGACTTCGTAGGTCCTATTAATCCCCCAGCGAAGGGTTCTCATGCGGAATACATCATTGTTGCAACAGACTATCTAACTAAGTGGGTAGAGGTAAAAGCCACGACAAAGAATGACGCTCAGACAACTGCTAAATTCTTGTTTGAGAATGTATTCACAAGGTATGGGCTACCTATAGAGCTGGTAAGTGATAGAGGCACACACTTCTTGAACGAAGTGATTGAAAATCTACTCCAAGAATTCTTGGTAATACATAAGAAGTCTGCCCCCTATCACCCTCAAGCTAATGGACAAGCTGAGAGCACTAATAAGATCTTATGCAATGTACTGACGAAATTAGTGAACACTAAATGCTATGATTGGGACAAACAGCTACACCATGCTGTTTGGGCATATCGAGTTGCCTACAAAACAGTACTGCAAGCCACCCCCTTTTAGATGGTATTTGGCCAAAACGCTGTGCTACCCTTGGACTTCTTGATTCCTACATTGAGAGTAGCACAAGAGCACGAATGGACAGGTCATGAGCTCTCCTCTAGGATCTTTGACCTTAACAATTAGGAGAAACAAGACTGAGAGCAGCTGCAGGAATCTATGCAGCTAAGAAGAGGCAGAAGGCATACTTTGATGCCCATGTGAAGGATAAGGGCTTGAAAGCAGGAGATCTAGTTTTAGTCTATACACTGAAACAACACGCAAGGAAGCTAGAAAGGAGAGGCTACGGACCTATGATCATCAATAGGATCTCCACGATTGGAGCAGTACAACTAGCCACCTTAGAAGGTGATATTCTCCCAAACTATATTAGCGGATGCAGAGTCAAGCTGTATCAGGAACCCCTCACGGAGGAAATGCTCAGCCGACTCAACACTGCCAAGAAACGCAAAGAGGAAGAAAAGCGAATTTGAGAAGAAGCTCAAGCAGAAGCTTTAGAACGCATCAGAAGGATGAAGTTACGAAGGCAAGGTAGAGATCAGCCTAGAAGGAATGACTATGCAGATCAAGGATATCATATGGCCATGTGTGAAGTTGCAGGAACAAGCTCGCATAGGATAATTGATCGACGTCCTTTCATAACCCTAGATATAGGACAAGGAAAGAGTGCAAGGACCGTAAGAGCCTTGATTGACTCAGGTGCAGCCACTAGTGCTGTTAAATTATCTTACTGTCAAGAGTTGCAATTGACTGTCAATCCTGTGGAAGCATATCTCATAGGATTGGGAGGCGTGGAAACCCCTTGCATGGGCAAGGTGGAACTTCCCCTCTACATTCATGATGAGGCAATGACAGTTAAAGTACTAGTGTGTCAAGATGAGGACCTCACTGAACCCCTTGTCTTGGGTCAAGACTGGATCTATGACCAAGCAGTCAACTTAAACTTAAGAAGTGGACTTCTTCAGGTATGGGTCAATCATAGTCAAATTACAGTAGAGTTAGATAATGGAGCACTCAAGGAACTAGAAAGGCACAGACTCCTGGTCCCTCCAGGGGTGCACATGAAGTTGACCATGCTGTTCTTGTCCAAAACTATGTGTTGCAGAGGAATGATGTTCTCAAAAAAGGAGTCAGGGATGCAACGGAACTCCCTTCTTTTCCAAAGGCCAGAAGGAGGCAGCAACCAAAGGTGGATCAAAGGCAGAAGAAGCAGAGTACTACCTATGCCGGAAATCAAAAGGACCTGCGCAGCAAAATGTCTCAGCAAGTGAACCAAGTGTGGGTGCGGAAAAGCGAACACCCGGTTGCACTCAAGCCAACCACATGGGCAAAGCCTCTTATTAGTAACCAACAACACGACACTAATAAGAAGTCTTTCAGAAATTCTTCTGCTAACGTGAAATCTATTTGGGTGCCCAAGAAGTCGATGAAGGCTAGCCCACAATCAAGACAAATTTGGGTGCCTAAGGCTTGCTTGCGGGCGCAAATAGCTACGCCGAAGCCACAACCTATACAGCGTAACCCATTCACTCGCACAACCAGCATTTACTCGTTTCCAACACTCAGGAACACACCAAGGCCCATGAGCACGAACATAATCGCTTGTAAATGGGTCCCTAAAAAGCCTCATTTTCAAGTCGATACACCTATAAAGCTCTCTAGAGTCTCTACGAAACCAAGAACAAAACCCATCCACTGCATTTGGCAGCCTAAGACCTGTAATAAACCCCCCGACCCCAATTTGTAAATTCATCCCCACTTACTAACTGCATTAGTCTCCTAGGATTACCCAAGCATTAACTACACACACTGTCTTCATGCACTTACTAACCACTAACTCACCATCTACCTCATGTTAATGTTGTAACGGGGACAACAACGGATTTATTCTGTCCATTACGATGTTAACACGTGGTTCTATATTCTCATTCTCACAGAACCAACCAGCAAGCAGGGCCATGGCAGAAGCAGGAGGTGCCAGTTCTCAAGCCGGATCCGGTGCACAGATTGTGGACATAGAAACACTCCTCCTCGAGCCACATCTCACCGCAAGGCCGCAAGAACTTCAAGCCGTGCATGTGCTCCCCATTCAGGATCCTCCTCAAGGGCACACTTCTCAAGTAGGTAAACACGCTCACTGGTTCAGTGATGTCGCTGGACCATTGGGCGATGGAACCTATTTCTGGGAAGCTGAATTGGAATTTAATGGTAAATGGGGACGTTACCACTTTTTCACGCGTGAGTTTGAAAGCTATCAAAACGCCGAAGTCATGCGATCAGTTTGGACCAAAGCTGGTGTGGACAGTTATTTCAGGGCCCACTTACCAAAGCCGGATTTCTTACGATGTTCATATCTTATCAGTACCATCATGCCAAGCAGGGCCAAGGGAGGCGACAGCATCTTTGTGTTACCCTCACTGCTGCCGGGTCATGAGCTTAAAAGATTCAAGCTGACCCTTAATCTGGTACGAGAAGCGTTGGGCATGTATGGCATGCACATCCCCACTGAAAAGGAAACCATGGTTCCAGGACGAATGAAACACAAAGATCTTAATAAGCTGAAGGATATGGTAGCGATGACACCTACCATTGCCCTTCACCTGCGGACCGTCATGCAACATTTTGCTTTCCCCGCCCAGGAAAGATTCACAATGCCCCCAAAGAAAATATGGTTCAGCTTGTATCTGGCAGAGACGGAAAGCCTTCCCATCAATGTGCCACATTGGATCATAGATCAGATCTACCTAGCCCATCAAAGGTGGAACAAGAAGCAGAAAAATGTGCTTCATGGATGTTGCGCTCTAACAAAGATAATCTACCGATGTCTGGCCTATGACGTGCCTATTCAGCGGGCACTCATATGGCCCCGCGCCCAGGAATTCCAGAGAAGACTATCAGCAGCAGGTCCCCCATCAAAGAAGATGCGGGGGGGAGTACAATTACCCTGCGCTCAACCAAGGGGAGCCACCACTACACCAGAAATTACCCCTCCCCAGACACGACGCGTTAGGCCATTCACAATCCGGTTACCAAGACCAAGCACAGATGGACGTAATCTGGTATTTCCACCCGTCCCATCAGATCTGGAATTCCCACAGGGTTTTACTCTAAATGACCTCACGGATGAAGAAGTAGCCCGACTGATCTATGACTCTAATCTCGAGACGGAAACAGAACGTGCTCAGGAACCACAACCCCAGACAACGACAGCAGCCCCCACCCGACCAGAAGTGGTAGAAGTCGACGTAGAGGAACAAGAGACAGAACAAGAAGAAGAAGCCTACGAGGAACAAGAATATGACGAGCTTTCAGAGCTGGCAAGTGCCCCTGTGTATTCGGCACAAATCAAAAGACTATATCGAACCATGCAACTAGTTCAAGAACAGCATAAGATGTCACTGGAATCGGGCAAGAAACTCATGAACCAGTTGCTAGCTGAGGAAGGTGTGGACGATTTGTTCATTGAGTCCATAAACCGTCATGCCGACGCCGTAGGCGTGGATGAGGCCATCCATGAGGCAATGGCTTACATTCACAGATTTGAGAAGAGGGTTCCCGTTCGTCCCAGGAGGTCCGGGAAACAAATTCATATCAATGTGTCAGCACCAGGAGAGACAACGCAAGCAGACGAACATCAGGAAGCACCACTGTCACCACCATCCCCACCTCGCACTACACAATTCACTCCACCACATGACACTAGCACCACCACGTCCACTACCACCACCATTGTCATGGGTATCCCACTCTCTCCGGGAATCCAATTCGGGGGAGTCACCATGCCCACTTTCACCACTCTTTTCACTGACGTCACATCCACTCCACCCACGATCCCCATCTACACTGTCACTCAAACAATTGACACTATGGAAACATCTCCTGCCATAGCACCGCTCCCTCCCCCCATGCCACCTTCATCTCCCATACCCCCTCCACCCACATCTCCACTTGCATCCACATCATTCACAACTCCCTTTCCCGCCCCCATTCCCCCTGCATCTTCACCCCTCCCAGCATCATTTAATGTAAATAGCATATTTTTAGCATTAAATCAATGTGTATATCAGCTTCAGAATGAGTACAGAGCTCTGGACGGCCGGTATCAACAACTGACAACACACCATCAGAACTTACAAAGGCAATTTCAAATTCTACAAGAGGAAAATGCAGAAGTGAATCAACGCTATACCACGCTTGAGCAGGCTCACCAAACACTGTTGGAGGCACCCCAACCATCGACAGAATCAGGTGTCAAACAACTAGAAGCCTTGCTCGAAGTATACCAGGCCGATAACCTACGAGTCAGACGCAACTTGGCGCTACTACGAAAACATATGGCCACAGCACTGGAGGAGAACAAGAGACTGCAAAAACAAAATGAAGAGAATCTGGAAGCGGCAATGGAAGGCTCTCCCCATGAGATAGATCCAGAGCAGTTCAAAGCAGTTCCCACGGAGACGATGAAAACCATTCTGGAAAGCTATGCAGATCTCCTGGAAGCCCATGATGACTTGGAAAGAGAGCGTGACACACTTCAGAGCAGGCTTAAGGAACAAGAAGAACAACCGAAGAGTGTCCCATCAACCTCCACCTCAGACGAAGTAAAGGCCTTAACTGAGCAGGTAGCAGAATTACAAAAGAGGTTACTGACATACGAGAGGCAGCCATCTCCAGTGGTCGAACCAGAGCAAGAAGAGTTGGTCCCTATTGAGGTAGATGATTCGTACGAGGAACCGTATGTTCCTATGCCAATGCCAGGCGGGCGACGAACCTCAGAGGGACTAGACACATTGGAAGTGGAAGCACCCGAGTGCCTTCAGACACTGGAAAGGACAGCGAACACCCACAAAGAACGGGTGGCCATTCAGATCCAATCACTAGCGAACTTAGAAGAAACTGTCATAAAGTCTGAATATTTCAGAAGCATGTCTCATCATAGATGGATCGGCACCAATAATGACCAATATGTGCCATTCTGTATACTTGTGGCCGATTACAACGCGGAGATTCAACGACAATGTGGCAAGCCTCCCACAT
>CM035430.1:1042982-1065482 GCA_020310875.1 Ceratopteris richardii | reverse complement strand
TCAACACATGTTTGTGTAGAAGGATTGAGTCTAATTCGTCTTGTACATTGAGTTCCAAGTCATTTCATATGACTGTGTAAGGTAGTTGACAGTTACGACTTTTCTGGCGCACATTTGACTGATCTTCTTAAGGTCAGATCTCGAAGCATGGTGTAAAGTTTTTGGTAAATGATAGCTCGTTTGAAAGCTACTATCCTCAACTACATTTGGTCAAAAGATCTTTGAGAAACGGGACGCATACTCATAGAAATCAGTCTAAGAGTGGAGGTATGTCAAATCGATGAAGTAAACTTTCAGTTTTCAGACATAGTGAAAAGGTTGAAGCTAAATCAGAAGATTTTGAAGTTATTACTTGAAAGTTTTGGTTATTATGTATTGCTTAACATTAGCAAGAACATTCTTTAGCAAGTGATCAAAAGGTTTTGCAAAGATCAAGTTGATACAGGTCAGATTGAAAGCTTGAAGAAAAGGCGCAGATTTCTGTGAAGTGAAATTTTTGATTTTCACTAAGTTCAGAGTTAAAGGTTCATATTTAGAGGTTTGCTAAGCTAATGATGGTTATGGAGGTCTTCTAATACCACATTAGTTTAGTTCTTGTGGTGTTTCACACACCAACAAGTGGTATCAGAGCAGATAAGGTCCTCGAGACTAAAGGAATAGCAGATACAAGAAGAATTGAAGAGTTCTTTATCAAAGAAGGAGGAAGCTGAGGTGTTCAACAACAAAAGTCATCAGAAGATTGTTTCGAAGTTACTTCCAAGAGTAAAGGTCTACAAAAGGTACCATTCTTTAACCTTACACTTACAGGTTGAAGCAGAAGCAAGGATACCATGGCAGATCATGTGTCCATTGACAAATTGGATAGAGATAACTATCCTGCTTGGGTAATGAGGATGGAGGCCTTACTTATGAGTAAGGACCTAATGGTATATGTGACAGGTGAAGAGGAGAAGCCTAAATTTGAAGATGAAAGTCATCCAAGGAAGGAAGAGCTAGAAGCTTTGAAGCTATGGCAGAAGAGAGATGCAAGTGCAAGAGCTTATATATACAACACTATTACAGATCATTTGTTGCCACACATCAGAGGTTTAGAAACAGCTGAAGATATTTGGAATGCTTTGGAAGATCACTTCCAAAACACTACTAAAGCTAGGAAAGCTAGCTTATGGTCAGAGTTTACCACATTCAAGAAAAAGCAGAATCAAAGCATTAGTGATTATGTCACTAAGATGAAGGACTTGGCAGATAGCCTCGGATCCATTGATGAGGATATTGAAGATCATAGGCTGATAGCACAATTACTTGCAGGGTTAAGAGGTGATGAGAGATGGAAGCCCTTTGTACTTTCAATAGAACTCTCATTAAATCATTATGTGCCAGAATTAAATCAATTACTTGGATTGATGCTCACATTTGAGCAAGACTTGAAGTCAGATGGAGACAAAGGTCAAAGTTCTGCAATGTATGTGAAGAATAAAAAGAAAGGAGATAAAGGCAAGGCAAAGGATGAAGAAGAGTCAACAACTCAAGCAAATTATGCAAGAGGAAGAGGTTTTGGCAGAGGTAAAGGTCGAGGAAATGGAAGAGGTAGAGGTAATCAGAACAATAACAAGAAGACATGTTGGATTTGTGGATTGAGCAATCATCTAGCATATGATTGTTGGCACAATCAACAAGGAGCAAGTCAAAATCAGAATAACAATGGCAGAGGAAGAGGTGGAAGGTTTCAGAATCAATTTCAAAGAGGAAGACAGAATTCAAGAGGAAGTTATGGAAGAGGTGGTGGTAGAAATTGGAATCAGAACCAATCATACAACACCACATATTATAATTATGCAAATGATACACAGAATGACAACCATACAACATTGATGATGAATTCAATTAGTTCATCAGAGAAGGAGGATCTCAAGGTATTCTATATTGATTCTGGTTGTTCAAATCATTTGTCAGGTAATATAGAATTGTTGTCAGAATTGGAAGAAGGAAATTCAAGTCATACAGTACAAACAGGTGACAATACAAAGCATAGTGTGCATTCAATTGGAAAAGTGAAGTGCAGGAGTGGAGCTGATTTATTAACAAATGTTTTGTATGTTCCAACAATACCAAAGAATCTGATTAGTGTTGGACAAATAGTGGAGAAAGGTTTTCAAGTCAGATTTACAAATGAAGGGGTATTTGTTGAAGATCCAGAGGATGCTTACAAACCCATTGTTTGTGGTAAGAAGGAAGGTAGACTTTTTACTCTCAAAGTACAAGGAAATGTTGGTCAAGCCCTAATCACACATGGTGATGAAGTAATTACAGAGTTAGATCTTTGGCATAAGAGATTGGGACACTTCAATGAAAGAGGAATCAAAACTATGGTGGAGAATCAATCTGTAATAGGGCTACCAAATGTAAAGAATCAACATATGATATACAAGTGTGAAGCTTGTCAGATGGGAAAAGCTCATAGACAACCATTTCAGAAGAAAGGATTCAAGCATGATGGTTTGCTTGAACTCATACATACAGATGTATGGGGACCAACAAAAGAAGGATCAATAAATGGATCTAGGTATTATGTTTTGTTTATTGATGATGCTACAAGGTGGATAACCCTTTATGTTCTAAAGGAAAGGTCAGAAGTCTTTGGAGCCTTCAAACATTTTCATGCTTATGCAGAAAGAGTTACAGGTCACAAACTCAAGAGGCTAAGGTCTGATGGAGGGGGAGAATACTTCTCCCAAGAGTTTAATGACTATCTTTGGAATGCAGGTATCAAGAGAGAGATAACTTGCAGGTACACACCTCAACATAATGGGGTGGCAGAAAGGAGAAATAGAACATTGGTTGAATTTGCAAGAGCAATGCTAAAGGAAAAGAATTGCCCTAATTATCTTTGGGCTGAGGCTGTAAATACAACCACATATCTTGTGAATAGGTTACCATGTGGAGCTTTGAATGGTATGACCCCTTATGAAGCTTGGTGGGGTAAGAAACCAACACTTGACCATTGTAAAGTGTTTGGGTCAATTGCCTATGCTTATGTGCCATCACAACTCAGACATAAGCTTGAACCAAAGGCAGAAAAATATGTGTTTATTGGATATGATGAAAAGCAAATGGGTTATAGACTATGGAGTCCTCTGACTAAACATTTTATTGTTTCCAGAGATGTAACTTTTGATGAACAGAAGAGTTGGTATGCAGATAAAGATTGTGATCTTGAAACATTTGAAGAAGAGATAAGAAGGAGTGCAAGAGGTAAGTCACATATGCAGATAGATGGTGATGAAGAACATATGCAAGCAAGCACATCAAGAGTTGGATCATATAGAAGGAATGAAGATGGACCAATATTTGATGAAGAAGTACATCCAGATATACATGAAGAGTGTGAACCAAGAAGGTCAACCAGAATGAGGAAGCAACCTACAAGGTATTCATATGACACTTCTTACTTAACTCAGAAAAACTATGCTTACATGGTTAAAGAAGATGAAGAACCTCAAAGCTATGATGAAGCAAAAGGTAAGAGACAATGGGAAATAGCAATGAAGGAAGAGTTTGATGCTCTTGAAGAGAACAAAACTTGGGAACTTGTTCCAAAGCCTAATGGTAAGAAAGTGATTGGAAATAAATGGGTTTACAAAGTTAAGAAGCATGCAGATGGAACTATAGCCAGGTACAAAGCCAGATTGGTGGTTAAAGGCTATGCTCAAACATTTGGCATAGATTATGATGAGACATTCAGTCCTGTAGCAAAGATGTCAACCATAAGGACAATCATTGCCATTGCAGCATCAAAAGGATGGACATTGAGTCAATTGGACATTAAGAATGCATTTTTGAATGGATATATATCAGATGAGGTTTACATGGAGCAACCTCAAGGGTTTGCAGATCATAAGTTTCCAAATTATGTTTGCAGGTTGAGAAAAGCTCTTTATGGGTTGAAGCAAGCTCCAAGAGCTTGGAATTATAGACTTGTAAAGTATCTTAATGACCTTGGATATCAAAGTTCAAAAGCAGATGCAAGTCTACTTATCAAAAGAACAGATGAAGGTATGATCTACATTTGTATATATGTAGATGATATTATAATTACAGGTACCTCAAATGAAGGAATCAAGGAGGTGAAGAAGCTACTTGAGAAGGAATTCAAGATAAGTGATCTAGGAAAATTGTCATATTTTCTTGGAATGGAAATCACTTATGCAGAACATGGTATTTATGTATCACAAGAAAGGTATCTCTTGAATCTTCTAAAGAAGTTTAACATGGAGAATTGCAGAGAGGCATCTACACCATTAGAGGTCAATCACAAACTCAGTAGATATGATGGTGCAGAGTTCAAAGACATGAGGAAGTATCAATCTTTAGTGGGAAGTTTGATTTATGCAACTCTAACAAGGCCTGATCTTAGTTATGCAGTTGGTGTTCTTTCTCAATTCATGCATTGTCCAAAGGATCCACATTGGATTGCAGGTCAAAGAGTCCTTAGATATATCAAAGGGACTTTGAAAGAAGGATTGTATTATCCTTTTACATCAAATATAAGGTTGAGAGCCTATAGTGACTCAGATTGGGCAGGAAGTCAAGATGACAGGAGATCTACACATGGTTATATGATATACATTGGAGATAAGCTTGTGAGTTGGTGTTCAAAGAAACAACACACAGTGGCCTTATCATCAACAGAAGCTGAATACAAAGGACTTGTGGAAGCAGCAAAAGAAGTGATATGGATGCAGACATTATTCAAAAGCTTGGGAATTGATCAAGGTATACCCATCATTCATGGAGATAACATGAGTTCTTTATATCTTGCAGCAAATCCTGTATTTCATGCAAGGACAAAGCACATAGAGATACAGTACCATTTTCTCAGAGAAAAGGTAATGGAAAAAGAGATTGAAGTGGTGTACACTTCTACAAAAGATCAAATTGCAGATATTATGACAAAAAGCTTGGATAGAGTGAAGACAAATAGGTTCAAGGAGATGGCAGGAATAAAAGAGAAGAAGATTATGTGAAGAAGTCAAATTATGCTAATTAGTGATTGAGGGGGAGCTGTTGGGGCTTCACTCACTAATTAGGCATGCATATATGAAGACATATGGAGACATATGATGGAGGAAAGAAGAAGTGAAGAAAAGACCTACAGAAAATCAAGCCTAAGTGAAGGGACAATTTCAGTACTGTAAATTAGTGCAAAATTAGAGTCTAGATTTGTATTTGATCTTTAGAACTTACGAGTTCAAGTCTAGAAGAATGTAAACCATAGGTATATAAGTTAATTTGAGTCAGAAACATGTATGAGAGAACTCAATTTTGTAATCTGAGTGAGTAGAGAAAAGTCGTGTCTTTTTCTGAGAGAGATGGTGAGAGAAAACTTCTGAGTCTGAGAGAGTTTTCCATGGCTGTGAGCAAAATTAGGCTAATCCATTTTGTACACATCTTCTCTGATAATCAACACATGTTTGTGTAGAAGGATTGAGTCTAATTCGTCTTGTATATTGAGTTCCAAGTCATTTCATATGACTGTGTAAGGTAGTTGACAGTTACGACTTTTCTGGCGCACATTTGACTGATCTTCTTAAGGTCAGATCTCGAAGCATGGTGTAAAGTTTTTGGTAAATGATAGCTCGTTTGAAAGCTACTATCCTCAACTACATTTGGTCAAAAGATCTTTGAGAAACGGGACGCATACTCATAGAAATCAGTCTAAGAGTGGAGGTATGTCAAATCGATGAAGTAAACTTTCAGTTTTCAGACATAGTGAAAAGGTTGAAGCTAAATCAGAAGATTTTGAAGTTATTACTTGAAAGTTTTGGTTATTATGTATTGCTTAACATTAGCAAGAACATTCTTTAGCAAGTGATCAAAAGGTTTTGCAAAGATCAAGTTGATACAGGTCAGATTGAAAGCTTGAAGAAAAGGCACAGATTTCTGTGAAGTGAAATTTTTGATTTTCACTAAGTTCAGAGTTAAAGGTTCATATTTAGAGGTTTGCTAAGCTAATGATGGTTATGGAGGTCTTCTAATACCACATTAGTTTAGTTCTTGTGGTGTTTCACACACCAACAAGTGGTATCAGAGCAGATAAGGTCCTCGAGACTAAAGGAATAGCAGATACAAGAAGAATTGAAGAGTTCTTTATCAAAGAAGGAGGAAGCTGAGGTGTTCAACAACAAAAGTCATCAGAAGATTGTTTCGAAGTTACTTCCAAGAGTAAAGGTCTACAAAAGGTACCATTCTTTAACCTTACACTTACAGGTTGAAGCAGAAGCAAGGATACCATGGCAGATCATGTGTCCATTGACAAATTGGATAGAGATAACTATCCTGCTTGGGTAATGAGGATGGAGGCCTTACTTATGAGTAAGGACCTAATGGTATATGTGACAGGTGAAGAGGAGAAGCCTAAATTTGAAGATGAAAGTCATCCAAGGAAGGAAGAGCTAGAAGCTTTGAAGCTATGGCAGAAGAGAGATGCAAGTGCAAGAGCTTATATATACAACACTATTACAGATCATTTGTTGCCACACATCAGAGGTTTAGAAACAGCTGAAGATATTTGGAATGCTTTGGAAGATCACTTCCAAAACACTACTAAAGCTAGGAAAGCTAGCTTATGGTCAGAGTTTACCACATTCAAGAAAAAGCAGAATCAAAGCATTAGTGATTATGTCACTAAGATGAAGGACTTGGCAGATAGCCTCGGATCCATTGATGAGGATATTGAAGATCATAGGCTGATAGCACAATTACTTGCAGGGTTAAGAGGTGATGAGAGATGGAAGCCCTTTGTACTTTCAACAGAACTCTCATTAAATCATTATGTGCCAGAATTAAATCAATTACTTGGATTGATGCTCACATTTGAGCAAGACTTGAAGTCAGATGGAGACAAAGGTCAAAGTTCTGCAATGTATGTGAAGAATAAAAAGAAAGGAGATAAAGGCAAGGCAAAGGATGAAGAAGAGTCAACAACTCAAGCAAATTATGCAAGAGGAAGAGGTTTTGGCAGAGGTAAAGGTCGAGGAAATGGAAGAGGTAGAGGTAATCAGAACAATAACAAGAAGACATGTTGGATTTGTGGATTGAGCAATCATCTAGCATATGATTGTTGGCACAATCAACAAGGAGCAAGTCAAAATCAGAATAACAATGGCAGAGGAAGAGGTGGAAGGTTTCAGAATCAATTTCAAAGAGGAAGACAGAATTCAAGAGGAAGTTATGGAAGAGGTGGTGGTAGAAATTGGAATCAGAACCAATCATACAACACCACATATTATAATTATGCAAATGATACACAGAATGACAACCATACAACATTGATGATGAATTCAATTAGTTCATCAGAGAAGGAGGATCTCAAGGTATTCTATATTGATTCTGGTTGTTCAAATCATTTGTCAGGTAATATAGAATTGTTGTCAGAATTGGAAGAAGGAAATTCAAGTCATACAGTACAAACAGGTGACAATACAAAGCATAGTGTGCATTCAATTGGAAAAGTGAAGTGCAGGAGTGGAGCTGATTTATTAACAAATGTTTTGTATGTTCCAACAATACCAAAGAATCTGATTAGTGTTGGACAAATAGTGGAGAAAGGTTTTCAAGTCAGATTTACAAATGAAGGGGTATTTGTTGAAGATCCAGAGGATGCTTACAAACCCATTGTTTGTGGTAAGAAGGAAGGTAGACTTTTTACTCTCAAAGTACAAGGAAATGTTGGTCAAGCCCTAATCACACATGGTGATGAAGTAATTACAGAGTTAGATCTTTGGCATAAGAGATTGGGACACTTGAATGAAAGAGGAATCAAAACTATGGTGGAGAATCAATCTGTAATACGGCTACCAAATGTAAAGAATCAACATATGATATACAAGTGTGAAGCTTGTCAGATGGGAAAAGCTCATAGACAACCATTTCAGAAGAAAGGATTCAAGCATGATGGTTTGCTTGAACTCATACATACAGATGTATGGGGACCAACAAAAGAAGGATCAATAAATGGATCTAGGTATTATGTTTTGTTTATTGATGATGCTACAAGGTGGATAACCCTTTATGTTCTAAAGGAAAGGTCAGAAGTCTTTGGAGCCTTCAAACATTTTCATGCTTATGCAGAAAGAGTTACAGGTCACAAACTCAAGAGGCTAAGGTCTGATGGAGGGGGAGAATACTTCTCCCAAGAGTTTAATGACTATCTTTGGAATGCAGGTATCAAGAGAGAGATAACTTGCAGGTACACACCTCAACATAATGGGGTGGCAGAAAGGAGAAATAGAACATTGGTTGAATTTGCAAGAGCAATGCTAAAGGAAAAGAATTGCCCTAATTATCTTTGGGCTGAGGCTGTAAATACAGCCACATATCTTGTGAATAGGTTACCATGTGGAGCTTTGAATGGTATGACCCCTTATGAAGCTTGGTGGGGTAAGAAACCAACACTTGACCATTGTAAAGTGTTTGGGTCAATTGCCTATGCTTATGTGCCATCACAACTCAGACATAAGCTTGAACCAAAGGCAGAAAAATATGTGTTTATTGGATATGATGAAAAGCAAATGGGTTATAGACTATGGAGTCCTCTGACTAAACATTTTATTGTTTCCAGAGATGTAACTTTTGATGAACAGAAGAGTTGGTATGCAGATAAAGATTGTGATCTTGAAACATTTGAAGAAGAGATAAGAAGGAGTGCAAGAGGTAAGTCACATATGCAGATAGATGGTGATGAAGAACATATGCAAGCAAGCACATCAAGAGTTGGATCATATAGAAGGAATGAAGATGGACCAATATTTGATGAAGAAGTACATCCAGATATACATGAAGAGTGTGAACCAAGAAGGTCAACCAGAATGAGGAAGCAACCTACAAGGTATTCATATGACACTTCTTACTTAACTCAGAAAAACTATGCTTACATGGTTAAAGAAGATGAAGAACCTCAAAGCTATGATGAAGCAAAAGGTAAGAGACAATGGGAAATAGCAATGAAGGAAGAGTTTGATGCTCTTGAAGAGAACAAAACTTGGGAACTTGTTCCAAAGCCTAATGGTAAGAAAGTGATTGGAAATAAATGGGTTTACAAAGTTAAGAAGCATGCAGATGGAACTATAGCCAGGTACAAAGCCAGATTGGTGGTTAAAGGCTATGCTCAAACATTTGGCATAGATTATGATGAGACATTCAGTCCTGTAGCAAAGATGTCAACCATAAGGACAATCATTGCCATTGCAGCATCAAAAGGATGGACATTGAGTCAATTGGACATTAAGAATGCATTTTTGAATGGATATATATCAGATGAGGTTTACATGGAGCAACCTCAAGGGTTTGCAGATCATAAGTTTCCAAATTATGTTTGCAGGTTGAGAAAAGCTCTTTATGGGTTGAAGCAAGCTCCAAGAGCTTGGAATTATAGACTTGTAAAGTATCTTAATGACCTTGGATATCAAAGTTCAAAAGCAGATGCAAGTCTACTTATCAAAAGAACAGATGAAGGTATGATCTACATTTGTATATATGTAGATGATATTATAATTACAGGTACCTCAAATGAAGGAATCAAGGAGGTGAAGAAGCTACTTGAGAAGGAATTCAAGATAAGTGATCTAGGAAAATTGTCATATTTTCTTGGAATGGAAATCACTTATGCAGAACATGGTATTTATGTATCACAAGAAAGGTATCTCTTGAATCTTCTAAAGAAGTTTAACATGGAGAATTGCAGAGAGGCATCTACACCATTAGAGGTCAATCACAAACTCAGTAGATATGATGGTGCAGAGTTCAAAGACATGAGGAAGTATCAATCTTTAGTGGGAAGTTTGATTTATGCAACTCTAACAAGGCCTGATCTTAGTTATGCAGTTGGTGTTCTTTCTCAATTCATGCATTGTCCAAAGGATCCACATTGGATTGCAGGTCAAAGAGTCCTTAGATATATCAAAGGGACTTTGAAAGAAGGATTGTATTATCCTTTTACATCAAATATAAGGTTGAGAGCCTATAGTGACTCAGATTGGGCAGGAAGTCAAGATGACAGGAGATCTACACATGGTTATATGATATACATTGGAGATAAGCTTGTGAGTTGGTGTTCAAAGAAACAACACACAGTGGCCTTATCATCAACAGAAGCTGAATACAAAGGACTTGTGGAAGCAGCAAAAGAAGTGATATGGATGCAGACATTATTCAAAAGCTTGGGAATTGATCAAGGTATACCCATCATTCATGGAGATAACATGAGTTCTTTATATCTTGCAGCAAATCCTGTATTTCATGCAAGGACAAAGCACATAGAGATACAGTACCATTTTCTCAGAGAAAAGGTAATGGAAAAAGAGATTGAAGTGGTGTACACTTCTACAAAAGATCAAATTGCAGATATTATGACAAAAAGCTTGGATGGAGTGAAGACAAATAGGTTCAAGGAGATGGCAGGAATAAAAGAGAAGAAGATTATGTGAAGAAGTCAAATTATGCTAATTAGTGATTGAGGGGGAGCTGTTGGGGCTTCACTCACTAATTAGGCATGCATATATGAAGACATATGGAGACATATGATGGAG
This sequence comes from Ceratopteris richardii, assembly GCA_020310875.1. Taxonomy (NCBI): domain Eukaryota; kingdom Viridiplantae; phylum Streptophyta; class Polypodiopsida; order Polypodiales; family Pteridaceae; genus Ceratopteris; species Ceratopteris richardii. The sequence goes on along the minus strand of CM035430.1, from coordinate 1,054,896 downwards.
GAAAGAAGAAGTGAAGAAAAGACCTACAGAAAATCAAGCCTAAGTGAAGGGACAATTTCACTACTGTAAATTAGTGCAAAATTAGAGTCTAGATTTGTATTTGATCTTTAGAACTTACGAGTTCAAGTCTAGAAGAATGTAAACCATAGGTATATAAGTTAATTTGAGTCAGAAACATGTATGAGAGAACTCAATTTTGTAATCTGAGTGAGTAGAGAAAAGTCGTGTCTTTTTCTGAGAGAGATGGTGAGAGAAAACTTCTGAGTCTGAGAGAGTTTTCCATGGCTGTGAGCAAAATTAGGCTAAGCCATTTTGTACACATCTTCTCTGATAATCAACACATGTTTGTGTAGAAGGATTGAGTCTAATTCGTCTTGTACATTGAGTTCCAAGTCATTTCATATGACTGTGTAAGGTAGTTGACAGTTACGACTTTTCTGGCGCACATTTGACTGATCTTCTTAAGGTCAGATCTCGAAGCATGGTGTAAAGTTTTTGGTAAATGATAGCTCGTTTGAAAGCTACTATCCTCAACTACATTTGGTCAAAAGATCTTTGAGAAACGGGACGCATACTCATAGAAATCAGTCTAAGAGTGGAGGTATGTCAAATCGATGAAGTAAACTTTCAGTTTTCAGACATAGTGAAAAGGTTGAAGCTAAATCAGAAGATTTTGAAGTTATTACTTGAAAGTTTTGGTTATTATGTATTGCTTAACATTAGCAAGAACATTCTTTAGCAAGTGATCAAAAGGTTTTGCAAAGATCAAGTTGATACAGGTCAGATTGAAAGCTTGAAGAAAAGGCACAGATTTCTGTGAAGTGAAATTTTTGATTTTCACTAAGTTCAGAGTTAAAGGTTCATATTTAGAGGTTTGCTAAGCTAATGATGGTTATGGAGGTCTTCTAATACCACATTAGTTTAGTTCTTGTGGTGTTTCACACACCAACAAAAAAGTTGTGGAAAATTTGATTGAATGAGTAGGTGAATGATTGAGAGAATATCTCATTCACTTTTTAGGTACAAGATTCTAGGAGATTGACATGGATTTGAAATTCAAAATTTTACTCAATCTCTATAAAAGCTATGAAGAAAATCTCGCGGGTTAGTCTCACTCATTGAGCTCATCTCCCGAGGCATTTCACTACTCTATCTGTGTGTGTGATAGTGCTACATCTTAGCCTACACCACAATACCTCATTTAGCTATGCTTGACATGCTAATGAGCTTGTACATCTACATTAATCAATAGATATATTCACACTTCTCAACTCTGGTTTTTCTGAGTCATCTACCTCAAGTCTGTGAACTTCAATAGGGCATATCTCAAGATCTACTGAACCAAATTGGATGATTCAAACTGCATTGGATTCAGCTCAAAGTCTACTATACACCTACAAAGTTTCAAGGCCATTGGATCTACCATCACAGAGAAATCTCAGTCGGGGTGCTCACTGGTCTGTGACTGTAAGTCTCCTAAAAAGTCGGGGGTACACCTTAGTTTACTAAATTGATTTCTCAAAGTGTGGTTTGTTATTTTCTCTCATTCCACTTGCAAATGAAAGCTTGTTAAGCTAATTGATTATGTTCAAAAGCAATTAGATCAATTTTAAGTGTGCTGGTCACACTGAGCATAACTCTGAGCAGGTATCAAGACCTCAATAGAAAGTTTTCAAGTTTTGTGATTTCCAAAGTAGTCTGTTTTGATCAAGTCATTACTCAAACCTTCTCCAAAGTACATATAGCATATTTTGGTATCATTTGAAAGCTCAAGGAGTCTACTAAGCATATCTGGAGTCAAAGGAGGGCAGGTGTGAAGCAGGTTTTGCAGCACCATCTCAACTCTTGAGTGCATCCAGCCATCACATCCAACAGTGGTATCAGAGCAAATAAGGTAATCATGGGTGATGGTTTCCCTTCCTTCATTGTCAAATTGGATAGAAATAATTACCAGGCTTGGTCATTGAGAATGAAGACCTATCTACAAGGGAGAAGCTTGTATGGATACATATCAGGAGATGAGGAGTTGCCCTCATTCAAGACCAGAGGCCTACCTACAAAGGATGAACATGAGAGGCTCAACCAATGGTGTGCAAAAGATGCTTTGGCAAGGTCATATCTTCTAAACTCTATTTCCGATTTCCTTCTACCTCATGTGAGGAATTGTAAGACTTCCCAAGAGACTTGGGAAACCTTGTCAACATATTTTTCATCAAGCACAAGGGCCAGAAAGAATCAGCTATGGATTGAGTTTACAACTCTTAGGAAGCAATCAAAACAATGTGTCTCAGATTTTGTCACCAAAGTCAAAGACATTGCAGATCAACTTGCAAGTGTTGGAGAAGAAATTGAGGAAGAGCAGATAGTCAGACAAGTGATCAATGGACTAAAGGCAGATGACAAGTGGGAGAGCTTTACCACAGCAATGGACTTGTACATGGACATCCAAGCACCTGATCTAACAACTCTGATTGGACAACTCTTTACACATGAAGCAAAGATCACAAAGAATGGAGAGCAATCAAAAGGTAACAATCCCTCTGCCCTATATACTGATAAGAAGACTAAAGACAAGGGTAAAAGCAAGAAGGTTGATGAAGAAGGCTCTACCTCCCAAGCAAACTATGCAGGGAAAGGTAGATCATCTAGAGGTAGGGGCAGAGGAGGTAAGTCAGGTAGGGGGAGACCCTACAATCAATCTCCATGCAATATTTGTGGCTTGTCTAACCATACTACAGATGAATGCTACAAAAACTACAAGAACCAAAGAGGAAGAGGTCACCAAAGAGGAGGATACTCTCAAGGCAGAGGCAGATTCAATCAATCTCAAGGCTACCATGGCTACAACAATAGTTACAACAACAACTACAATCACAATGGCAACTATCAAGGTGGATACAGGAATAGGAAGGATTACAACAATTATGCAGAGGAGCAAGATGATTCCTTGTTGATCATGAACATGACATCTAAGTCAGGTATCAATGATGATCATTTATTCTATATTGATTCAGGTTGCTCTAACCATGTAGCTGGAAATGTTGCCTTACTCTCTGATTTGGAAGAACCCAAAGGCAAGCACCAAGTGCAGACAGGTGATGACACTAAACATTCAGTTGTTAAAGTAGGCAATGTCAAAACAAGTGATGGTAATCAGAATTTACTAAGCAGAGTGTTGTATGTTCCAACAATCACCAAGAATCTGATGAGTGTAGGTCAGATTGTTGAAAAAGGTCTACAGGTCAGGTTCACTCAACATGGTGCATATGTGGAGGATCCAAGACATGGATTCAGAAGGATAGCCAAGGGAGAGAAATCAGGTAGATTGTTTACCTTTGAACTTGAAGACACTAAGAATATTGCTTTGTACAACTATAAGGACCAAACCCTATCAGAATTGGAGATTTGGCACAAGAGATTAGGTCACATTGGAGAAAGGACCATAAAACAAATAAGCAGGGATCAATGTGTGCTTGGGATACCTAATGTATCCAAGCAACACATGATATACAAGTGTGGGGCTTGTCAATTTGGTAAGTCACACAGATTGCCCTATACCAAGAAAGGTTTTATGCATGAAGATTATCTGGAATTGGTGCATACAGATGTTTGGGGACCTAGCAAGGAGCCATCCATATCTGGATCAAGGTACTATGTGTCCTTTATTGATGACTATAGCAGGTGGACTATTTTATACTTCATGAAACATAAAGATGAAGTATTTAATTGTTTCAAAAGGTATCTTGCATTAGTTGAAAATCAAACAGGTAGACATTTGAAGAAACTAAGGTCAGATGGTGGTGGAGAATACTTCTCCAATGACTTTGAAGATTTCTTGCAGGAAAGAGGCATCAAGAGAGAGATTACTACAAGGTACTCACCTGAACAAAATGGGGTAGCTGAAAGGAGGAATAGACTCATTGTAGAGACAGCTAGGTCTATGCTAAATGAAAAGAAATTGCCAAATTATCTTTGGGCAGAGAGTGTATCTACTGCCACATACTTAATCAACAAGTTGCCATCAAAGACACTTGATGGAATGACACCCTATGAGGCTTGGCATGGTAAGAGACCATCTCTGGATCATTGCAAAATCTTTGGGTGTGTTGCATATGTGCATATTCCCTCACAGGTAAGGGGAAAGCTAGACCCTAAGGCTGAAAAGTGTATCTTCATTGGTTATGATTTGAATCAGAAGGGATACAGGTTCTATAACCCCTCAAACAAAGGCTTCAAGGTAAGCAGAGATGTCATATTTGATGAGAATGATTCATGGTATGAAAATGAGTGCAGGAAAGTTAGCCTACCTTATGATATGGAAGAAGACTTTCCAAAGCTTATCAGGCAAGAACCAACTCAGAAAGAGGACACAAGCTCAGATGATGAAGACACCATCAACATTGAAGAATTCAAGGCTTGGAAATCCAAAGGGAAGATGAAGATGAAACAACTAGAGGACAATCCAGAATCCTCAACTCAAGCTATGAGGAGATCTCAAAGAGAAAAGAAGAAACCTATTAGGTATGGGTATGACACTTCACTTGTAACCAAGCACTCTGTATATCTTGCAAAGGATATCTTGAATGAAGAACCAGGTACATTTGAAGAAGCAATCACTAAACCAGAATGGAAGGAAGCAATGGATGAAGAAATGGAGGCTCTCAAGGAGAGTGATACTTGGGACTTGGTACCCAAGAAAGACTCCATGAAGGTGATAGGATCCAGATGGATCTACAAACTCAAGAGGAATTCAGATGGAACAATAAACAGGTACAAAGCTAGGTTGGTAGCCAAGGGTTTTGCACAAACCCAAGGCATTGATTATGAGGAGACATTTTCTCCTGTGGCCAAGATGCCAACTATCAGAGTTATGGTGAGTGTAGCTGCATCCAAGAATTGGAACATGTACCAATTGGATGTGAAGAATGCATTCTTGAATGGATGGATATCTGAAGAGGTCTACATGTCACAACCACCTGGCTATGAAGATTCCAATAAGGCAAATCATGTTTGTAAATTGAAGAAGGCTCTGTATGGATTGAAGCAGGCACCTAGAGCATGGAATTACAGGTTGACAACCTATCTACTAGATCAAGGATTTGTGATGAGTAAAGCAGATACTTCATTGTTTATAAAAAGGAACAATTCAGAGGTAATATACTTGTGTGTCTATGTTGATGACATCATTATTACAGGAAATGATGTTCAGGGAATAAGACACATCAAAGGACAGATGATGAAGGAATTCAAGATCAATGATCTTGGATTATTGAAGTACTTCCTAGGACTTGAATTGGTCTACACAAATTCAGGTATCTTTATTACTCAGAAGAAGTACATTCAAGACATGGTCAAGAAGTTTAATTTGCAGGAAGCTAAAGTCTCAAATATTCCTATGGAAGTCAACCACAAACTCAGTGCACATGAAGGAGAAGAACTCAAAGATATTACAGGTTACCAAAGTTTGGTAGGTAGTCTAAATTATGCTACCTTAACCAGGATTGATATATCATATGGTGTTAGTGTACTTAGCCAATTTATGCATAAACCAAGAGTACCACATTTGGAGGCAGCCAAGAAGATAGTAAAGTACCTAAAGGGAACACAAAATCATGGTTTGTACTTTCCATATTCATCAGACATTGATATTAAGGTATACTCAGATGCAGATTGGGCAGGTTGCAAGGATGACAGGAGGAGTACATCTGGTTACATATGCTTTGCAGGTGATAAACCAATTTCTTGGTCATCCAAGAAACAACCCATAGTAGCTTTGTCATCTACTGAGGCAGAGTACAGAGGGCTAGCCAATGCCACTCAAGAAGCCATATGGTTGAAGCTATTATATTCAGAATTGGGCCTATACACAAGGCCACCAATCATATTTGGTGATAACACAAGTTCTCTTCACCTAGCAGCTAATCCAATTTATCATGCTAGGACAAAACACATAGAGGTTCACTACCACTATGTGAGGGAGAAGTTACTTAGCAAAGAAATTCAATTATCATATGTGTCTACTAATATACAATGTGCAGATTTGCTTACTAAAGCTCTGGATGGAAGCAAGCTATGCAAGTTTAAATCCATGATTGGATTGCAGGAAATAATTGAAGACTAGAGATGAAGACTTGAGCCAAAGTGTTTGGCTTGAGGGGGAGCTGTTGGTGCAAAGCAAGCCTACACACATTGGCTTGGAACATTGGAAGCTTTGGAAGACTTGGCTTGCATATCAACCTTGAAGAATTTACATAAAGCTTGGACCTTGAAGGCTTAGCTTAGAACCCTTGAAGGATATATGTACAAGAATCAAGAATCATAGGAACCTAGTCTTATTGATTCTTATCTTTTATCTCATGTAAAAGTCTATATGACTTTAATCACTCATGTAATCACACCTAATTGAAAAAGTCGTGGAAAATTTGATTGAATGAGTAGGTGAATGATTGAGAGAATATCTCATTCACTTTTTAGGTACAAGATTCTAGGAGATTGACATGGATTTGAAATTCAAAATTTTACTCAATCTCTATAAAAGCTATGAAGAAAATCTCGCGGGTTAGTCTCACTCATTGAGCTCATCTCCCGAGGCATTTCACTACTGTATCTGTGTGTGTGATAGTGCTACATCTTAGCCTACACCACAATACCTCATTTAGCTATGCTTGACATGCTAATGAGCTTGTACATCTACACTAATCAATAGATATATTCACACTTCTCAACTCTGGTTTTTCTGAGTCATCTACCTCAAGTCTGTCAACTTCAACAGGGCATATCTCAAGATCTACTGCACCAAATTGGATGATTCAAAGTGCATTGGATTCAGCTCAAAGTCTACTATACGCCTACAAAGTTTCAAGGCCATTGGATTTACCATCACAGAGAAATCTCAGTCGGGGTGCTCACTGGTCTGTGACTGTAAGTCTCCTAAAAAGTCGGGGGTACACCTTAGTTTACTAAATTGATTTCTCAAAGTGTGGTTTGTTATTTTCTCTCATTCCACTTGCAAATGAAAGCTTGTTAAGCTAATTGATTATGTTCAAAAGCAATTAGATCAATTTTCAGTGTGTTGGTCACACTGAGCATAACTCTGAGCAGGTATCAAGACCAAAATAGAAAGTTTTCAAGTTTTGTGATTTCCAAAGTAGTCTGTTTTGATCAAGTCATTACTCAAACCTTCTCCAAAGTACATATAGCATATTTTGGTATCATTTGAAAGCTCAAGGAGTCTACTAAGCATATCTGGAGTCAAAGGAGGGCAGGTGTGAAGCAGGTTTTGCAGCACCATCTCAACTCTTGAGTGCATCCAACCATCACATCCAACATATCTATCTATCTATCTATCTATCTATCTATCTATCTATCTATCTATCTATCTATCTATCTATCTATCTATCTATCTATCTATCTATCTATCTATCTATCTATCTATCTATCTATCTATCTATCTATCTATCTATCTCTCTATCTATCTATCTATCTATCCATCTATCTATCTATCTATCTATCTATCTATCTATCTATCTATCTATCTATCTATCTATCTATCTATCTATCTATCTATCTATCTATCTATCTATCTATCTATCTATCTATCTATCTATCTATCTATCTATCTATCTATCTATCTATCTATCTATCTATCTATCTATCTATCTATCTATCTATCTATCCATCCATCTATTTATTGTTATGTCTATCTATCTCTTTGTCTGTCTATCTATCTATCTAAGTATCTATCTACCTATCTATCTATCTATCTATCTATCTATCTATCTATCTATCTATCTATCTATCTATCTATCTATCTATCTATCTATCTATCTATCTATCTATCTATCTATCTATCTATCTATCTATCTATCTATCTATCTATCTATCTATCTATCTATCTATCTATCTATCTATCTATCTATGTATCTATCTATCTATCTATGTATCTATGTATCTATCTATCTATCTATCTGTCTGTCTATCTATCTTGATGGAGAATGTTAATCTCCAAAAGAACAACTTACTCTTGTGATTAGAGCACCTCTATACCAAGAGTAAGTCAAACACTTCACTAATTTAGAGGATCAATTGCTAATTATCAAAAGATTAACAAATCTGTGAAGAAGATGAAACATAGAAAAGTCTGCTGCACTATTTCTCCACATTGACCTATCAAACGTGTAAAGTTTTTGATGAAACTTTGTACGAAGTATCTCCTAGAGATTGTGCATCTACTCCAAGTTGAATCTCATCAAAAGATTAAGTGTAGCTTGAGAAATCAACTTCTCAAGTTACCTATGTCAGAAACTGTTACTCAGAACAGTCGACTTTACACCTGTAACTTTTAAGACTTGGTTCTCCTTGAATAGAACCCGTTTTACAAAATGCTTCTAGAAATAAGTAGCTTATCTTCCAACTTAAAGATTAAGCCCTCACTCATGCAAAACTTTAAACTGTGCTAGGAGAAATGACCAAAACATTAACTTCGAAATCTGCGCCTGTTTTAGGAACCAGTGAACATATTTCACATATGAATGTTCCTACACTTAATTCACTCAGCCTGATTACAATTGGAAGCTAAAACTTTGCACAGAGGTCAAGCAACTCTCAACTTAGACTTGTACAAAAGCATTTCACAATTGATCTACTGTAGAAGGAGAACACGCAGAAACATCGGGCGCAAAAATTTTCATTTACTCAGAAGAATTACAACTGAGTGATGAGAGCTAACTCAAAATCACTTTCCTCTTTTTCATGACTTCTAACTTCCTCAAACTTTGATTCTAACTATTGTCACATATGCTCTCATACATGCCCCGACTTTTCTCAAAGTATTTATAGATAATTTGTACATGATTCTTACTGAATAAAAGATCTAAGTCATCTATGACTATACTAATGTACATATGTGTACACTTCTCTTGTCCTCTGAATGTAATCTTCTTCCACACTTTAGGAATTGATTCTTCCTTCATCATTTGATCTTCCAAGCCTTCAATTGGTGATTGGTCTGCACCAACAGCTCCCCCTCAATCATCAATTGAGGTTTTCTCTGTCTTCTTTATACTTGTCATGTCTTTGAACCTTTGTAACTTAGGTCCATCCAGACTCTTTGTCATCATATCTGCCACTTGTTCTTTTGTTGGAGTGTACATCACTTCAATCTCTTTATCTAGTACCTTTTCCCTCAAGAAATGATACTGAATCTCTATATGCTTAGTCCTGGCATGAAAAACAGGGTTAGCTGCCAAATACAAAGAACTCATATTGTCTCCAAAAATTATTGGAGTACTATGATCAGTCTCAAAACTTTTCATCAAGGTCTTCAACCATATCACTTCTTTTGCAGCTTCTACCATTCCTTTATACTCAGCTTCTGTGGATGATAAAGCAACTGTGTGTTGCTTCTTTGAACACCAAGAAACTAACTTATCTCCAACATAACATAGATATCCATGAGTAGACCTTCTATCATCTGAGTCACCTGCCCAATCTGCATCACTAAACACTTTGATTCTTGTGTCAGAAGTGAAACCATAATACAAACCTTCACTTAGGGTTCCTTTGATATATCTGAGTACCCTTTGGGCTGCAATCCAATGAGTCTTCTTTGGACAATGCATAAATTGTGACAACACACCTACTGCATATGATAGATCTGGCCTTGTCAAGGTAGCATAGATTAGACTACCTACCAAACTCTGATATTTCTTCATGTCATTGAATTCTTCACCTCCATACCTGCTTAATTTATGATTTACCTCCAATGGAGTGGTTGAGGTCTTGCAATCTTCCATGTTAAACTTGACTAGAAGATTCTTCAAATATCTCTCTTGTGAAACATATACTCCATGTTGAGTATACACAATCTGCATTCCTAGAAAATAAGATAAGTTTCCCAAGTCACTTATCTTAAACTCCTTCTCTATTTGCTTCTTGAGTTCATTGATTCCTTGAGCATCTGTTCCTGTAACAATAATATCATCAACATAAATGCACATGTAAATGTATCCATTTTCACTTGCCTTCACTAGCAAGCTACTATCTGCCTTTGATGCTTGAAATCCACATTCATTCAAGAACTTGACCAATCTGTAATTCCAAGCTCTTGGGGCTTGCTTTAACCCATATAAAGCTCTCTTGAGCTTACACACATAATCTGATCCAATTGATTCCATGAAACCTTCTGGTTGCTCCATATATACTTCATCTGCAATGTATCCATTTAGAAATGCATTTTTCACATCCAATTGTGATAATTTCCATCCCTTGCAAGCAGCAATAGCAATCAATGTCCTAATTGTAGAAATCTTAGCAACAGGACTAAAGGTTTCATCATAATCTACCCCATAAGTTTGGGCATAACCTTTGACCACAAGTCTAGCCTTATATCTAGACACCTTACCATCTGCAAACCTCTTTGTTTTATATACCCACTTACATCCAATGACCTTCTGATTCTTTGGTCTTGGTACTAGTTCCCAAGTTTCATTTTCAAGTAGAGCATCATACTCTTCCTGCATTGCCTTCTCCCAATTCTGTTTACCTCTGGCTTCTTCATAAGTGGTTGGATCTTCTTCTGTCTTCACAATGTAGGCATAATCTTTTGTTGTTAGGAAAGATGTATCATAACTATACCTTATAGGTTCTTTCCTTTCTCTTGTAGATCTTCTGATTTTTGCACTTCTTGAAGTTTCAGCCTCATTTGATTCTGGATCAAATCTTGGCCCTTCTTCTACATGATCCTGCACTCTACATCTAGAGTCAACTTCATCAACAATTTCTTCACATACTTTTACCTTTGCCTTTCCTTTCCTTTGAATTTCTTCAACACCTGTATACTCATTTGGTGATCCTGTATACCACATATTTTGCTCATCAAATGTCACATCTTTAGTAACAAGAAATTGCTTTGTGGATGGACTCCACAACCTATAACCCATTTGTCTATCATCATATCCAATAAACACATACTTCTCTGCTTTTGGTTCTAGCTTATGTCTTAATTGTGAAGGAACATAAGCATATGCAATACATCCAAATACTTTACAATGATCAAGACTAGGCTTCTTACCCCACCATGCTTCATAAGGGGTTCCTCCATCCAAAGCTTTGCAAGGCAACCTATTCACAAGATATGTTGCAGTGTTAATGGCTTCTGCCCATAAGTAATTTGGACAATTCTTTTCCTTCATCATGGCCCTTGCAAACTCTACAAGAGTCCTATTCCTCCTTTCTGCTACTCCATTCTGTTGAGGGGAGTACCTGCAAGTTACTTCTCTTTTGATACCTGCATTCCACAAATAATCATCAAACTCTTTTGAGAAATACTCTCCCCCTCCATCTGATCTTAACCTCTTGAGCTTTTGCCCTGTGATCCTTTCTACATAAGCATGAAAATGTTTGAATGTCTTGAAAACTTCTGATTTATCCTTGATTACATACAAAGTAATCCACCTGGTTGCATCATCAACAAACAACACATAATATCTGGATCCATTTATGCTATAGTCCCTTGAGGGACCCCATACATCTGTATGAACCAATTCAAGCATATTTGAATACTTGTACCCTGATTTGTTGTAAGAACTCTTATGTGCTTTACCTAATTGACAAGCTTCACACTTGTACACCATATGTTGCCCTTCAATATTTGGCAATCCAAGCACCACCTGATTCTTTGACATCTCCTTTATAGCTCTCTCATTGAAATGACCTAGCCTTTTATGCCATAGGTCTAATTCAGATACCTTTTGACTTCCATAGGTAAACAATGCATGTCCCACATTACCTTGGACTTTGAGAGTGAACAATCTTCCTTCCTTTTTTCCTGCAATTATGTTTCTATATCCCTGATTTGGATCTTGTACATAAACACCATCATTTGTGAATCTTACCTCATATCCTTTCTCCACAA
>CM035430.1:1032982-1035482 GCA_020310875.1 Ceratopteris richardii | reverse complement strand
GATGATGAATTCAATCAACACATCAGATAAAGAAGATCTAAAGGTATTTTACATTGACTCTGGATGTTCTAATCATTTGTCAGGAAACATAGAATTGATGTCAGAATTGGAAAAAGGCATTTCTAGTCACACAGTTCAAACTGGTGATAATACAAGACATAGTGTACATTCAATTGGAAAAGTGAAATGCAAGAGTGGAGCAGATTTGCTAACCAATGTTTTGTATGTTCCTACAATACCTAAAAACTTGATTAGTGTGGGACAGATAGTTGAAAAAGGTTTTCAAGTCAGGTTTACAAATGAAGGAGTATTTGTGGAAGATCCAGAGAACGGATATAATCAGATTGTCTCTGGTAAGAAAGAAGGTAGACTCTTTACTTTAAGAGTGCAAGGGAACATTGGTCAAGCTTTGCTCACACATGGTGAAGCAGTGATTACAGAACTTGATCTCTGGCATAAGAGATTAGGTCATTTCAATGAAAGAGGAATTAAAGCTATGGTTGCTAATCAGTCTGTACTAGGATTACCAAATGTGCAAAGTCAACATATGGTTTATAAATGTGAAGCATGTCAAATGGGTAAAGCACACAGGTTACCATTTCAAAAGAAAGGATTCAAACATGATGGAGTACTTGAGCTCATTCATACAGATGTATGGGGACCAACAAAAGAAGGATCTATCAGTGGCTCAAGGTATTATGTTCTTTTTATTGATGATGCTACAAGATGGATAACATTATATGTTTTGAAGGAAAGATCAGAAGTGTTTGGAGCTTTCAAGCATTTTCATGCATATGCAGAGAGAGTCACAGGTCAAAAGCTTAAGAGACTGAGGTCTGATGGAGGGGGAGAATACTTCTCCCAAGAGTTCAATGATTATCTTTGGAATGCAGGTATTAAGAGAGAAATAACTTGCAGGTATACACCACAACAAAATGGTGTAGCAGAAAGAAGGAACAGGACTTTGGTTGAGTTTGCTAGAGCTATGCTAAAGGAGAAGAACTGTCCAAATTATCTTTGGGCTGAAGCTGTAAATACAGCTACATATCTTGTGAATAGATTACCATGTGCAGCTCTCAATGGTATGACTCCATATGAAGCTTGGTGGGGTAAGAAACCAACACTAGATCATTGTAGAGTGTTTGGATCAATTGCATATGCTTATGTGCCATCACAACTTAGGCATAAACTTGAACCAAAGGCAGAAAAATATGTGTTCATTGGTTATGATGAAAAGCAGATGGGTTACAGATTGTGGAATCCTCTAACCAAACAATTTATTGTTTCTAGAGATGTTACATTTGATGAACAGAAAAGTTGGTATGCAGATCAAAGTCATACAGCTGAAGAATTTGAAGAAGAGGTAAGAAGATGTGAGAAAGGAAAATCAATTGTGCAGGTGAATAGAGATGAAGACTATATGCAAGCAAGTACATCCACAAGTGGATTAACAAGAAGAAATGAAGAAGCTCCTATATTTGATGAAGAGGTGTATCCAGAAACTTATGAAGAATGTGAACCAAGAAGGTCAAGCAGGACTAGAAGACAACCAGAAAGGTATTCTTATGATACTTCTTACATAACTCAGAAGAACTATGCATATATGGTCAAAGATGATGAAGAACCTCAGAACTATGATGAAGCTAAAGGTAAAAAGCAATGGGAAGAAGCAATGAAGGAAGAGTTCAATGCACTGGAGGAGAACAAGACATGGGAACTTGTTCCTAAACCAAATGGTAAGAAAGTTATTGGAAATAAATGGGTTTATAAAGTGAAGAAGCTTGCAGATGGAAGTATAGCCAGATACAAAGCTAGATTGGTGGTGAAAGGCTATGCCCAGACCTATGGCATAGATTATGATGAGACATTCAGTCCTGTAGCTAAGATGTCAACTATAAGGACAATCATTGCTATTGCAGCTTCAAAAGGATGGACTCTAAGTCAATTGGATATAAAGAATGCGTTCTTGAATGGATACATATCAGATGAGGTATACATGGAACAACCTCAAGGGTTTATAGATTCCAGGTATCCAAATTTTGTTTGCAGGTTGAGAAGAGCATTGTATGGATTGAAGCAAGCTCCAAGAGCTTGGAACTATAGACTGGTGAAGTATCTCAATGATCTTGGATATCAAAGTTCAAAAGCAGATTCAAGTCTACTTATCAAAAGAACAGAGGAAGGTACAATCTACATTTGTATTTATGTAGATGACATTATAATCACAGGTACTTCAGATGAAGGAATCAAGGAGGTAAAGAGATTACTTGAGAAAGAGTTTAAGATCAGTGACCTAGGAAAGTTATCATACTTTCTTGGAATGGAAGTTACTTATACAGATCATGGCATATATGTGTCACAAGAAAGGTATCTTCTGAACTTATTGAAGAAGTTTGATATGGAAAATTGCAGAGAAGCTTCAACTCCACTTGAAGTTAATCACAAGCTCAGTAAATATGATGGTGCAGAATACAAAGATATGAGGAAGTATCAATCTCTT
>CM035430.1:997500-1000000 GCA_020310875.1 Ceratopteris richardii | reverse complement strand
CAGTCACATGAGGTGTTGTATTTCTGTAATGGCACATGTATTTGAATGTATCCAAACCTTTTTTCTTCTTTCAATGAAGGAATTCCTGGAATGTTTTGATCAATATGCATTTTGAGAAGGTTAGTAGCACTGCAAGGTAAACTTAAATTTAGAATGGATGGCAAGGCTTTAAAATAGAACACAACAAAATGTATGGCGAGGCTTACACTTTGGAGTTTCCATGTTGTGGTTGGAGAGAATTCCTTGCTGTCTTTTTTGTCCTAGCCATAACCTACAAAAAAAAATATTATTATCATAAGATAAATAGGACTTTTACTAGAGAAAAACAGATCATGGATCAATAAGGATTAATATTAGGACATGGATCAATTACACAAAAAAAGATTACATCCTTCATATTTGCAATGTCTTGTATCCCTTTGGGCAATAAATATGTGTATCTATGTACATTTCATGAGTAATAAGCTTTGAAAAGAAATATATTTAATAAAAATAACTGGAAACACAAGCAGAAACAAAGCATGAGATACGACTAATCCAAGCGATTAGGGTCATCAAAGAATATCAGATGGGTCTAATCGCTTGCATTGGTCCTAATTGCTTGAATTGGTCATGTCCAAAGGAGGTCATCTTGAAGCTTAGATTGCATGTGAACTTTTGTATCTTATTATTGGTTAAGAATTTGAAGAAAATAATGCAACCATTGCGTCCAGAACGTGCCAAAACGCTAAGATAGATTGGAGAGAATTCCTTGCTGTCTTCTTTGTGCTAGCCATAACCTACAAAAAAAAGATTATTATCATTAGATAAATAGGACTTTTACTAGAGAAAAACAGATCATGGATCAATAAGGATTAATATTAGGACATGGATCAATTACACAACAAAAGATTACATCCTTCATATTTGCAATGCCTTGTATCCCTTTGGGCAATAAATATGTGTATCTATGTACATTTCATGAGTAATAAGCTTTGAAAAGAAATATATTTAATAGAAATAACTGGAAACACAAGCAGAAACAAAGCATGAGGTACAACCAATCCAAGCGATTAGGGTCATCAAAGAATATCGGATGGGTCTAATCGCTTGCATTGGTCCTAATTGCTTGAATTGGTCATGTCCAAAGGAGGTCATCTTGAAGCTTAGATTGCATGTGAACTTTTGTATCTTATTATTGGTTAAGAATTTGAAGAAAATAATGCAACCATTGCGTCCGGAACGTGCCAAAACCCTAAGATTGACTGTCTATTTGCATGATTTTGATACCCAGAGGTCTTGATAAGCCTTTTTGTATTGATTTCCAGACACGACCGATGCAAGCGATTAGGCCCATCCAACATTTTCAGATGAGCCTAATCGCTTGCATTGGTCGTGTCCTAGATTCATGCACAAATAGGCTCATCAAGACCTCTCGATATCAGAATCATGCAAATAAACAGTCAATCTTAGGGTTTTGGCACGTTTCGGATGCAATGGTATCATTAGTTTCTTGAAATTCTGAGCCAATAGTAAGATAGGGAAGTTCATGACCAATGCAAGTGAAATAAGCTAACTTGCACAAAAAAGAGTTTAAAAGCTTGGAACGAATTTTAAAAGCAGAAAAACTAATTAAAAAAGCTTTCACAAAGCACTCAAGAAACATGACCGATACAAGCGATTAGGGTCATCGGGAAATCCTCGAATGTCCTTAATCGCTTGTATCGGTCGTGTTGTAAAATAATTGATCATGATGACCCTAAACCCTCATACAAAATGTGGTCTACGGAAAGTTTTGAAAAGCATGTAAAAACGCGAAGACAATGGCAAGTTGATGGTAGCAAGGAGTTCACAAAAAAATGAAAAAAGTGAATAGAGGAGCTTAAATAGGTCTCTGGGATGATTTGACCATTGGTGACACGTGGCAATGTGTGATTGGTCCATGTCATCTAGCCGTTGCGAATCCCAACGTTACAATTCCATGTGGCATCATTTGGGTGGGCCACATCATCTAGCCGTTGTGATTCCCAATGTCCTTTTGCCATGTGGCACTCACTTATTGGTCCACGTCATGTGACCGTTACCCGGTCCTTCTCGACTATAAATATGAGTCGTGTTCACCATTTCACATTTTCAACCTTCATAGAATTTCTCTCTTCATCACCCATGCATACTTGTGCTTCATACCCGATACGACTGATACAAGCGATTACACGCATTTGACCCACCTTTGACTAGCTTATTTCGCTTGCATCGGTCATGAACTTCACTATCTTACTATTGGCTCGGAATCAAGAACCTAATGCTACCATTGCATCCGGAACATGCCAAAACCTTAAGATTGACTGTCTATTTGTATGATTCTGATATGGAAAGGTCTTGATGAGCCTATTTGTGCATGAATCTAGGACATGACCAATGCAAGCGATTAGGCTCATCTGGAAATGTTGGATGGGCCTAATCGCTTGCATCGGTCGTGTCTGGAAATCAATACAAAAAGGCTTATCAAGACCTCTGGGTA
>CM035430.1:982500-987500 GCA_020310875.1 Ceratopteris richardii | reverse complement strand
CTATGCACTGAGAAATAAGTTTAGCAAAATTATAATCACCCCCGACTTTTCAGGAACTCTGCAGACAAATACCAGTGTGCACCTCGACTCGATTTTCTCCCAATTGGCTGAATGAAATCCTTTGAAATTTTGTATGCTTGTAGTAGACTTTGAGCTGGTTCCAATGAGCTATAGAACACCTGATTTGGTTCAGTAGATCCAGAGCAATGCTTCTTTGAAGTTGACAGACTTGGAGTAGGTGACTCAGACAAAACAGAGATGATGAATGTATACTTCTATTGATATATGTGTTTGTACAATCTCATTAGCTTGCCAAGCAGAGCTAAATGAGGTAGTGTGATGTTGGGTATAGAGTAGCCTTCACACACAATGAGTTACAAGGAAAATATGCCTCGGGGAGTGAGCTAGACTGAGAGTGTAACCCGCGACCTTTTCAGTACATCCTTTATAGGAGTTTGATCTTCATTTGAATTTGAAATTCAAACTTAGGCTCCCTTGAATCTCTCCTCTAAAAGTAGGGAGATATTCTCTCAATCTCAACATCCAAATTTCCACGACTCTAGTAGTAGGTGGATGACTTAAAGTGATTACAAACAAATGATAAGTCACTTAGACTTTTACAAGAGGTAAAGAAGTAAGAACATATAAGCATATGTTCACATGTGTCTTCATTTGAGTGAAGCCTTAATAAACCTTTATCCATGCTAGTCTTCAATAAGTCCAAGGGTCCAAGCCAATGTGTGTAGGCTTGTCTTGCACCAACAGCTCCCCCTCAAGCCAAACACTTTGGCTTAAGTCTTCTTCTTCATTCTTCAATTACTTCCTGCAATCCAATCATAGATTTGAATCTGCATAACTTGGTTCCATCCGATGCCTTTGTAAGTAAATCTGCACATTGCATATTAGTAGATACATATGTCAATTGTATATCTTTACTTAGCAATTTCTCTCTCACATAGTGGTAATGAACCTCTATGTGCTTTGTTCTGGCATGATAAATTGGGTTTGCTGCAAGATGAAGAGAGCTAGTATTGTCTCCAAAGATAATAGGTGGTCTTGTATGTAGACCTAACTCTGTATAAAGAAGCTTCAACCAGATAGCTTCTTGAGTAGCATTTGCAAGCCCTCTATACTCTGCTTCAGTGGATGACAATGCCACTGTAGGTTGCTTCTTAGCTGACCAAGAGATAGGCTTATCTCCTGCAAAACAAATGTACCCTGAGGTGCTCCTCCTATCATCCTTGCATCCTGCCCAATCTGCATCTGAGTAAACCTTAATGTCAATATCTGATGTATAAGGGAAATACAAACCATGACTTTGAGTTCCCTTGAGGTACTTCAAGATCTTCTTGGCTGCCTCTAGATGAGGTACTCTAGGTTTGTGCATGAATTGACTAAGCACACTTACACCATATGCTATGTCAATTCTTGTCAAGGTAGCATAGTTCAAGCTACCCACCATACTTTGATATCCTGTAATGTCTTTGATTTCTTCTCCTTCATAAGCACTTAACTTTTGGTTAACCTCCATTGGAGTAGTAGATACTTTAGCATCCTGCAAACCAAACTTCTTGACCATATCCTGTACATACTTCTTTTGAGTGATGTATATACCTGAGTTTGTGTAGATCAATTCAAGACCTAGAAAATATTTTAGTAATCCAAGATCACTAATCTTGAATTCTTTCATCATCTGTCCTTTGATGTGTCTAATCCCATTGACATCATTCCCTGTAATGATGATGTCATCAACATAAACACATAAGTAAATTACTTCTGTACTACTTCTCTTTATGAATAGAGAAGTGTCTGCTTTGCTCATCACAAATCCTTGGTCTTGAAGGTAGGTGGTCAACCTGTAGTTCCATGCTCTAGGTGCCTGCTTCAAACCATACAGAGCCTTCTTCAATTTACAAACATAATGTACCTTTCTTGGATCTTCATAGCCAGGTGGTTGTGACATGTAGACTTCTTCAGATATCCATCCATTTAGGAATGCATTCTTCACATCCAATTGGTACATGTTCCAATTCTTGGATGCAGCTACACTCACCAAAACTCTGATAGTTGGCATCTTGGCCACAGGAGAAAATGTCTCCTCATAATCAATGCCTTGGGTTTGTGCAAAACCCTTGGCTACCAACCTAGCTTTGTACCTGTTAATTGTTCCATCTGAATTCTTCTTCAATTTGTAGATCCATCTGGATCCTATTACCTTCATAGTATCCTTCTTGGGTACCAAGTCCCAAGTATCACTCTCTTGGAGGGCTTCTATCTCCTCATCCATGGCTTCTCTCCATTCTGGCTTTGTAATTGCTTCTTCATAGGTACCTGGTTCTTCATTCAACAAGTCTTTTGCAAGATATACAGAGTGTTTAGTTACAAGTGATGTGTCATACCCAAATCTGATAGGTTTCTTCTTCTCTCTCTGAGATCTTCTCATAGCTTGGGTAGAAGTTTCTGCTTTGTCCTCCAATTGCTTCATCTTCATCTTTCCTTTGGATTTCCATGCTTTGAACTCTTCAAGGTTTATGGTATCATCATCTGAGCTTGAGTCTTCTTGCTGAGTTGGCTCTTCCTTGGTAAGCTTTGGAAAATCTTCCTCCATGTCATAGGGTAGACTCACTTTCCTGCATTCATTCTCATACCATGAGTCATTCTCATCAAATATGACATCTCTGCTTACCTTGAAGCCTTTGTTTGTGGGGTTGTAGAATCTGTATCCCTTTTGGTTTAAATCATAGCCAATGAAGATACATTTCTCTGCCTTTGGGTCTAGCTTTCCTCTTACCTGTGAGGGAATATGCACATATGCTATACAACCAAAGATTTTGCAATGATCCAGAGAGGGTCTCTTACCATGCCATGCTTCATATGGAGTCATGCCATCAAGTGATTTGGATGGCAACCTGTTGATGAGGTAAGTGGCAGTGGACACACTCTCTGCCCATAGGTAATTTGGCAACCTTTTTTCATTGAGCATAGACCTAGCTGTTTCCACTATAAGTCTATTCCTTCTTTCTGCTACCCCATTTTGTTCAGGTGAATATCTGGTAGTGATCTCTCTCTTGATGCCTCTTTCCTGCAAGAAATCTTCAAACTCATTGGAGAAATACTCTCCTCCACCATCTGATCTTAGCCTCTTCAAGCTTCTACCTGTTTGATTCTCAACAAGAGCAAGATACCTCTTGAAACAATTAAACACTTCATCTTTATGCTTCATAAAGTATAAAATGGTCCACCTGCTATAGTCATCAATAAAAGACACATAATATCTTGAACCAGAAATGGAAGGGTCCTTGCTAGGTCCCCAAACATCTGTGTGTACCAAGTCTAGGTAGTCTTCATGCATGAAACCTTTTCTTGAGTAGGGTAATCTGTGAGACTTACCAAATTGACATGATCCACATTTGTAAATCATGTGTTGCTTGGATACATTAGGTATCCCAAGCACACATTGATCCCTGCACATTTGCTTAAGAGTCCTTTCACCTATGTGTCCTAATCTTTTGTGCCATATCTCTAACTCTGAGAGTGTCTGATCCTTATAATTATACAAAGCAATGTTTTTTGTATCCTCTAGCTCAAATGTAAATAATCTACCTGATTTCTCCCCTTTGGCTATCCTTCTGAATCCTTGTTTTGGGTCCTCCACATATGCTCCATGTTGTGTGAATCTGACCTGCAAACCTTTCTCCACAATCTGACCAACACTCATCAAATTCTTAGTTATTGTTGGTACATAGAGTACCCTGCTTAATAGATTTTGATTACCATCACATGTCTTCACATTTCCAATTTTGACAACAGAGTGCTTAGTGTCATCACCTGTTTGTACCTGATGTTTGCCCTTGGGCTCTTCCAAATCAGAAAGTAATGCCACATTGCCAGCTACATGGTTAGAACATCCTGAGTCAATGTAAAATAAATGATCATCATTTGTACCTATCTTGGAGGTCATGTTCATGATCACTAAGGAGTCATCCTGCTCCTCTGTGTAGTTGTTGTAATCTCTTCTATTTCTGAATCCACCTTGGTAGCTTCCATTGTGGTTGTTGTTGTAATTGTTGTTGTATTGGTTGTTATACCCATTGTAGCTTTGATGTTGGTTGAATCTACCTCTTCCTTGAGAGTATCCACCTCTTGAGTAGCCTCTTCCTCTCTGATTTTTGTAGTTCTTGTAGCATTCATCTGTGGTATGATTGGACAACCCACAGATGTTGCAAGGTGATGATTTGTAGGGTCTCCCCCTACCTGACTTACCTCCTCTGCCTCTTCCTCTAGATGACCTACCTCTTCCTGCATAATTGGCTTGAGAGGTAGAGCCTTCTTCATCCTGTTTCTTCTTGCCTTTAACTTTAACTTTCTTATCAGTAAAGAGAGCAGAGGGGTTATTACCTTTTGATTGATCTCCAGCTTTGGTGAACTTTGCTTCATGTGTAAATAGTTGACCCATGAGTGTTGTGAGATCAGGGGTATGCATGTCCATGTAGAGGTCCATTGCAGTGGTGAAACTTTCCCACTTATCATCTGCCTTGAGTCCATTTGTCACTTGCCTGACTATTTGCTCCTCTTCAATTTCCTCTCCAATGCTTGCTAGTTGGTCTGCCACATCTTTGATCTTTGTCACATAATCTGAGACTGATTGCTTGGGCTGCTTCCTCAGTGTTGTGAACTCTATCCATAATTGGTTCTTTCTAGCCCTTGTGTTGGAAGAAAAGTAATTTGACAAGGTTTCCCAAGTCTCTTGGGAAGTCTTACAATTCCTTACATGAGGTAAAAGAAAGTCAGATATAGAGTTTAAGAGATAAGACCTTGCCAAAGCATCCTTTGCACACCATTGGTTAAGTCTTTCATGCTCATCCTTTGTAGGTAGTCCTCTAGTCTTGAATGAGGGCAACTCCTCATCTCCTGATATGTATCCAAATAGACTTCTCCCTTGTAGATAGGTCTTCATTCTCAATGACCAAGCTTGATAGTTGTTTCTGTCCAATTTGTCA
>CM035430.1:962500-972500 GCA_020310875.1 Ceratopteris richardii | reverse complement strand
ATCATCCAATTGGGTTCAGTAGATCTTGAGATATGCCCTGTTGAAGTTGACAGACTTTGAGGTGAATGACTCAGAGAACACAGAGTAAAGAACTATGAGTATTTGTATTGAAACTATCAAATGTACATTCTCATTGGCATGTATAGTGATGCACAATGGTACTCAGAGGTGTAGGCTCAATAGTAGCTCTCACACACTCAATGTATTGCTTGGAATTTCCTCGGAAAGTGAGCCACTATGCCCGCGACTTTTTCATTGGTTTTTATAAGAGTTTGAAGAAGATTTGAATTTCAAATTCAAATGTAGGCTCCCTCAAATCTCTCAACTAATCACATGGAGATATTCTCTCCATTCATAACTTCTAATTTCCACGACTTTTGAAGGTAGGTGCAATTACAAGAAGTCACATTGACTTTTACATGAAGTAAGAAGTAACTAAGCATAGGCATGTGTTCCTATGCTCTTCCTTGAAATGAAGTAATCCAAACTCTTGCAATAAACTTCAATGTTGATATCCAATGCTAAGTGATCTTTGTGTAATCTTCATGTTGAGTCTTTAAGGTACAAATCAAAGCCAAGTGTTAAGGCTTGTTTTGCACCAACAGCTCCCCCTCAAGCCAAACACTTGCTTGAGTCTTCATCTTTAATCTTTAATGATATCCTGTAATCCAATCATGGATTTAAACCTGCATAGCTTGCTCCCATCCAAAGCTTTTGTAAGCAAATCTGCACATTGTATATTAGTAGACACATATGATAATTGGATCTCCTTGCTAAGTAATTTCTCCCTCACATAGTGGTAATGCACCTCTATGTGTTTTGTCCTAGCATGATACACAGGATTAGCTGCTAGGTGAAGTGAACTTGTGTTATCACCAAATATGATAGGTGACCTTGTGTATAGGCCCAATTCTGAATATAGTAGCTTTAACCATATGGCTTCTTGAGTGGCATTGGCTAGCCCTCTGTACTCTGCCTCAGTAGATGATAGGGCTACTGTGGGTTGTTTCTTGGATGACCAGGAAATTGGTTTATCACCTGCAAAGCATATGTAACCAGATGTACTCCTCCTGTCATCCTTGCAACCTGCCCAATCTGCATCTGAGTATACCTTGATATCAATGTCTGATGAATATGGAAAATATAGACCATGATTTTGTGTTCCCTTTAGATACTTTACTATCTTCTTAGCTGCCTCCAAATGTGGTACTCTTGGCTTATGCATAAATTGGCTAAGTACACTAACACCATATGATATATCAATTCTGGTTAAGGTAGCATAATTAAGACTACCTACCAAACTTTGGTAACCTGTAATATCCTTGAGTTCTTCTCCTTCATGTGCACTGAGTTTGTGGTTGACCTCCATAGGAATGTTTGAGACTTTAGCTTCCTGCAAATTAAACTTCTTGACCATGTCCTGAATGTACTTCTTCTGAGTAATAAAGATACCTGAATTTGTGTAGACCAATTTAAGTCCTAGGAAGTACTTCAATAATCCAAGATCATTGATCTTGAATTCCTTCATCATTTGACCTTTGATGTGTCTAATTCCTTGAACATCATTTCCTGTAACAATGATGTCATCAACATAGACACACAAGTATATTACCTCTGAATTGTTCTTCTTTATAAACAATGAAGTATCTGCTTTACTCATCACAAATCCTTGATCCAAGAGATAGGTTGTCAACCTATAGTTCCATGCTCTAGGTGCCTGCTTCAATCCATACAGAGCCTTCTTCAATTTACAAACATGATTTACCTTATTGGGATCTTCATAGCCAGGTGGTTGTGACATGTAGACCTCTTCAGATATCCATCCATTCAAGAATGCATTCTTTACATCCAATTGGTACATGTTCCAATTCTTGGATGCAGCTACACTCACCATAATTCTGATAGTTGGCATCTTTGCCACAGGAGAAAATGTCTCCTCATAATCAATGCCTTGGGTTTGTGCAAAACCCTTGGCTACCAACCTAGCTTTATACCTGCTTATTGTACCATCTGAGTTTCTCTTGAGTTTGTAGATCCATCTGGATCCTATAACTTTCATGGAGTCCTTCTTGGGTACCAAGTCCCAAGTATCACTCTCCTTGAGAGCCTCCATTTCTTCATCCATTGCTTCCTTCCATTCTGGTTTAGTAATTGCTTCTTCATATGTACCTGGTTCTTCACTCAAGATATCCTTTGCAAGATATACAGAGTGCTTGGTTACAAGTGAAGTATCATACCCATACCTAATTGGTTTCTTCTTCTCTCTTGAAGATCTCCTCATAGCTTGAGTTGAGGATTCTGGATTGTCTTGAAGTTGCTTCATCTTCATCTTCCCTTTGGATTTCCAAGCTTTGAATTCTTCAATGTTGATGGTGTCTTCATCATCTGAACTTGTGTCCTCCTTCTGAGTTAGTTCTTGCCTGACAAGCTTTGGAAAGTCTTCTTCCATATCATAAGGTAGGCTAACTTTCCTGCACTCATTATCATACCATGAATCATTTTCATCAAAGATTACATCTCTGCTTACTTTGAAGCCTTTGTTTGAGGGGTTATAGAACCTGTATCCTTTCTGATTCAAATCATAACCAATAAAGATACACTTTTCAGCCTTAGGGTCTAGCTTTCCCCTTACCTGTGAGGGAATATGCACATATGCAACACACCCAAAGATCTTGCAATGATCCAAAGATGGTCTCTTACCATGCCAAGCCTCATAGGGTGTCATCCCATCAAGTGTCTTTGATGGCAACCTGTTGATTAAGTATGTGGCAGTAGATACACTCTCTGCCCAAAGGTAATTTGGTAGTTTTTTCTCATTAAGCATAGACCTAGCTGTCTCCACAATTAGTCTATTCCTCCTTTCAGCTACCCCATTTTGTTCAGGTGAGTACCTTGTGGTAATCTCCCTCTTGATGCCTCTTTCCTGCAAGAATTCTTCAAAGTCATTGGAGAAGTATTCTCCACCACCATCAGACCTTAGCCTCTTCAAATGTCTACCTGTTTGATTCTCAACTAATGCAAGATACTTTTTGAAACAATTAAATACTTCATCTTTATGTTTCATGAAGTACAAAACAGTCCATCTGCTATAGTCATCAATAAAAGATACATAGTACCTAGATCCAGATATGGATGGCTCCTTGCTTGGTCCCCAAACATCTGTATGCACCAATTCCAAGTAGTCTTCATGCATAAAACCCTTTTTGGTATATGGCAATCTGTGTGACTTACCAAATTGACAAGCCCCACACTTGTATATCATATGTTGCTTGGATACATTAGGTATCCCAAGCACACATTGATCTCTGCTCATTTGCTTTATTGTCCTTTCTCCAATGTGACCTAATCTTTTGTGCCACATCTCCAATTCTGATAGGGTTTGGTCCTTATAATTGAACAAGGCAATATTCTTAGTATCCTCAAGTTCAAAGGTAAATAGTCTACCTGATTTCTCTCCCTTGGCTATCCTTCTGAATCCATGTCTTGGATCCTCCACATATGCACCATGTTGGGTGAACCTGACCTATAGACCTTTTTCAACAATCTGACCTACACTCATCAGATTCTTGGTGATTGTTGGAACATACAATACTCTGCTTAGTAAATTCTGATTACCATCACTTGTTTTAACATTGCCTACTTTAACCACTGAATGTTTAGTGTCATCACCTGTCTGCACTTGGTGCTTGCCTTTAGGTTCTTCCAAATCAGAGAGTAAGGCAACATTCCCAGCTACATGGTTAGAGCAACCTGAATCAATATAGAACAAATGATCATCATTGATACTTGATTTAGATGTCATGTTCATAATCAACAAGGAATCATCTTGATCCTCTGCATAATTGTTGTAATCCTTTCTGTTCCTGTATCCTCCTTGATAATTGCCATTGTGATTGTAGCTATTGTTGTAGTTATTGTTATTACTATTGTTGTAGCCATGGTAGCCTTGAGATTGATTGAATCTGCCTCTGCCTTGAGAGTTTCCTCCTCTTTGGTGACCTCTTCCTCTTTGATTCTTGTAGTTCTTGTAACATTCATCTGTAGTATGGTTAGACAAGCCACAAATATTGCATGGAGATTGGTTATAGGGTCTCCCCCTACCTGACTTACCTCCTCTGCCCCTACCTCTAGATGATCTACCTCTCCCTGCATAGTTTGCTTGGGAGGTGGATCCTTCTTCATCAACTTTCTTACTTTTACCCTTGTCTTTAGACTTCTTATCTGTATATAGGGCAGAGGGATTATTACCTTTTGATTGCTCTCCATTCTTTGTGATCTTTGCTTCATGTGTAAAGAGTTGTCCAATCAGAGTTGTTAAATCAGGTGCTTGGATGTCCATGTACAAGTCCATTGCAGTGGTAAAGCTCTCCCACTTGTCATCTGCCTTTAGTCCATTGATCACTTGTCTGACTATTTGCTCCTCTTCAATTTCTTCTCCAACACTTGCAAGTTGGTCTGCAATGTCTTTGACTTTGGTGACAAAATCTGAGACACATTGTTTTGATTGCTTCCTAAGAGTTGTAAACTCAATCCATAGCTGATTCTTCCTGGCCCTTGTACTTGATGAGAAGTATGTTGACAAGGTCTCCCAAGTCTCTTGGGAAGTCTTACAGTTCCTAACATGAGGTAGAAGGAAATCAGAGATAGAGTTTAGAAGATATGACCTTGCTAAAGCATCTTTAGCACACCATTGATTGAGCCTCTCATGTTCATCCTTTGTTGGTAGGCCTCTGGTTTTGAATGAGGGCAACTCCTCATCTCCTGATATGTATCCATACAAGCTTCTCCCTTGTAGATAGGTCTTCATTCTCAATGACCATGCCTGGTAGTTATTTCTATCTAATTTGTCAATGAAGGAAGGGAAACCATCACCCATAATTACCTTGTTTGCTCTGATACCACTGTTGGATGTGATGGCTGGGTACAATCAGAAGATCAAGTTGGTGCTGCTAGACCTGCTTCACACCTGCCCTCTTTTCTCTTCAGATATGGTTAGGAGACTTCTTGAGCTTCCAAATGACACAAAGAAACTATATATGTGCTTTACAAAATGATTGAGTAATGACCAAATCAAAACAGATGATTTTGAACCTTCACAACTCCAAAAAACTTTCTATTCCTGTATTGACACCTGCTCAGTCCTAAGCTCAGTGTGTCCAGCACACTTGCAATTGGTTTAATTCCTTCTGGGAGTATTAAATTAACTTAACAAGCTACCATTAGCAATTTAAATCACTCCATACACACATAATGATGCATACACACACATACACATGCATACACACATATGCATAAATACATGCATACACAGACAGACATAGACACATACACACACATAGATACATACATACACATAAACACATACACACTCATAGACACACATACATACACATAGACACACACACACACATACACACACAAACACACATAGACACATACACACATAATGATGCATACAAACACATACACATGCATACACACATACAAACACATGTACACACACATATGCATACACACATAGAGAGACATACTCACACATACACATACATGCATATATATACATACATAATGCATATGCATATGCATACATACATACATACATACATACATACATACATGCATACATACATACATACATACATGCATACATACACATACATAATGCATACACACACATATGCATACATAATGCATACACACACATACACACATATGCATACATACATGCATACACATACACACATAGACACATACACACACATAGACACATACACACACATAAACACATACACACTCATAGATGCACACACATACACATAGACACACACACATACACACACATACACACATAGACACATACACACATAATGATGCATACACACACATACACATGCATACACACATACACACACATACATGCACATACATACACACACATGCATACATACACATACTTAATGCATACACACATACATATGTACACGTATATATATTGATTTCTAACCATTTTGTTTTATATGTTAGGTATTATGGGTCCCAATAGAGAGAGAAAGGTGAAACTCACTCTCATAAAAAGTCTTATGAGAGCAAATTCCGTCTGATACTCTAGGGGCCATAATGCGTGATTACTCAGAGATGTATGATGAGGAGCTGGACTATATGATCCAGATGCTTACCCAACGATCAGACGAGGGTTCTTCTATGGCTCCACATACAAGAAGAGAGCTATCTGCTCATAGGTATGTTTTTTTTTATAAACTTTTTTAATGATATTATAACACATATTTTTATTTATTTTTATCTATCTATTTTTAGGACACCTATACCACCTCCAGCATGTGATAGCAGAGCAGAGTTGCCTATGAGGACATGCATAGGCACCTTAGGACTAGAGTGCAATATAGAGCCAGAGGGGGACATTGTGTACATAGGGAATGGATTGGAGTTCAAGAGAAGGATGCGAGCACTATGCGACTCTTACCTGCACTTTGTCCACTTACCGTGGAAGTAAGTAAAAATTTTACATATAAATTGAAATAAATATCTTATGTTTAATTTACATTATGTTTTTTTTTTGTAGTGAGCATGATGAGAGGGATAAAAAATATGTACTTAGTTCACTTGAGATAGAGTTTGGGAGAGGATGGTCGCTTAAGTGGTGTCTAAAAGAGATGCGGACACTTATGGCTCATCGTCGCGATAATGCATGGTATGCACTGCTTTTATGTATATATATGTGGATATGAGTATGTGTGTTTATGCATGTATGTATGTATATGAGAGAGAGAGAGAAAAGAGTGAGACTAGAGGTATAAATACATGCATACACACACATATACATCATACATGCACATTTACACACATATACATATACATGCACATTTATACATACACACACATACATGCACATTTTTACACACACATAGACTCATATAATCATATTTACATGCATGTATACATATACACATGCATATATACACACACAACACATGCATATGCACATATAGATACACATACATACACAACACATGCATACACATAAATAAATCCTATTTTAAAAATCCTAAATTGAAAACACTAATTTCGATATTAGGGTTTTATAACCCCTAATTTAAAAACTCTAGTTCAACCTTTTAGCCATATGTTTGAAGTATATGTACATTGCATCTATTCCTCCGACATCCTACTAGAGAGATGTCTCTCCTCCCAACCTTACGCCTCTATATATAGCTACTCGAATCAACGAGGATCATAATATATATAAAGATATATACACATCATGTAGATAGGATACATAAATATAAAATGGAGTAGATATATTATGCATCACACATACATGCCTAAATGCACACATAAATATATATATATATACATACTAACATATTTACATGTACACATTTACACATAGACATATATACATATATACATGTACACATCACATATACATGCCTACATGCATACATAAACATATATATACATGCATACATATTTACATGTACATATTTACACATAGACACATATACCCCCGAGCTTCATGTTCTAACTTAGAAGAACATGATTTCATCTCTCTAATAGGATTCATCGTTATTCAAGTTGATAAAAAAATCTATTATCTGATATCCATTCAGAAGCTTCAAGTTATTGATCGATAACTAGAGTAGAATTTACTATCTAATCTGCTCATATGTTTTCATTATTGCCATCATTTTGGTAAGACATCAATAATGTCTCATCTTCATTATCCTTATTGATTTCATTTATTTCTTCTATTGTTAAATCTATGTTCTCATGAATCACATCATCTATTGATGGATTAATATCTATTTTTGGTAATTCCTCTTCCTCATCAGTAGAATCAGCATGTAGAGAATTATCCTCTTCATAAAAAAGATTAGTACCATTATCATGTATAATGATTCTAATTTCTATTTCAGATGTTGATGTATCATTATCTGATGCTGAACCATCAAGAGGACTTTCTTCGATCTCTCTAACAATAAACTGTTCAAACAATGACCTACCTCTAGGTTGCACATGAATGACTTGCCACCAAGGATGAGCATTTGAGTTTTCATAAAAAAATGTTTGTTCAATATGCCTAGGAAGAATATATGGTTCTTTAGTAGATCGCACTACCTTGGAAGAATCAATTGCCCAAAACCCAGATAATTCCTTTCTTAATGTGGAATTACTACCTTTATACTCTGCTCGAAACCAGTCAACCTTCAAAATTACCTATCAAAATATATAACAATAAAAACCCATTATTAGGTGCTTAAAAAAATAACTAACTCTGTAAAAAAAATATAAACTTTTTTATACCTGTTTGAATGTATGAAATGAAATTTCGTAGATACCAACAATCGTTCCTACGTAACCAAGTTCGCTATCTATAAGGTTCGTGTCTTTTGAGCTAGCACGTGATAGTTGCTTGAAAGAAGCAACAATACTAGAATCCTCTGTTTTACGTAAAGAATCAATGGCTTTGATTCTAATATGCTGTCCAAAAGCCCACATATTAGTGAACATTCGAGCCTGCAAAATAAATTCAATTAGTAAATAGAAACTAACATACATATATGAAAAAAATAAAATATTATTTTAATAAATTACCTTTTGTTCACAACCTATCATTAACTCTCTTTGCTCATCTGAAATTTCTTCATTATTTGCATTGGCGCGTTGCAAACGACTATATAGCCAATCCGTGAAAGAAGATATATCTATAATCTCATTATTATCGAGATTACGTCTAAATCTTTTGTTTTTTTGCCTTTTACTTCGGAGATTTTGAAGTTCATCGTACTTGCTAAGGAATGCTTGCATGCATTCGCTATTATATGCTACAAAAGTAGAAACATCATTTTTTTCTTGAAATGTAAATAAGAATGGAACCCCCTTACCTGATAATACCTCCTTTGTTATTTTTGAAGAAGACTCGTTGGTCCATGCACGTGGAGCTTCTTCATGAACTCTTTCAAGGTACTCACTAATGTAATACATGCACTCTTCAAGCATCCAACCCTTTGCCATGGATCCTTCTGATTTCGCTCTTTGTCGCACATAACCTTTTAATACTCCCATAAATCGCTCGACCAAAACATCCATCGAGTGTTGACAACACCTGCAATCTCTATTTCATCTACAAGATGGACTAATAAATGAACCTGAATATCAAAAAATGAAGTAGGAAGTTCTTTCTCCATCAAACATAGTAGCTCTTTGCATTCACGTTTTTTTGTGGGATTGAGTTTTTGTCAATCTCTTTGGATGTAATCCACCTATACATATCATAAAAACAATTATAAAGAAGTTAATTAAAAAATAAAAGATATCCAATATTCACACATATTAAATATAAAAGTATCATAATTACCTTATAAGTGATCCAAGACGATAGATCACATCTCGTACTCCTTTTGTTGTACATCCATCGATAACCAAAGGTAAAAAATGTTTCAAAAAGTTATGCCAGTCATGGGTCTTTAACCCAGATAAGCTCTTATCATCCATAGTAAACATGTTTTGAAAAGATGCTCCATATCCTGTAGGAGTCTTAATCAATTGAATTCTATTGTTGATAGTCTGTATCTCTTTTGTTGTAAGTACCCAAGGAGCAGGTGCATAAGTCGTTTCTTGTCGATGTCTATCAAAAACTGGCCATAACTTTGGTTTGGATTTTTGATCTTTCAAATCATTCCTTTATGCTGTGGTATCTTTTAGTCCAAGAAGATGTTGTCATAGTGAATAACCAATATTTTTGAATATATGCATAGGATCAAGAAGATGACATACTTTTAACTCTTTCCAATACTCCAAAGAATACCATATTGATATGTTCTCTGCGAGTGCCAATTTTCCTTTACCTCTGTTCACATACTCATTATCTGAATCATCACTGAAGATTTCTGCTTCTGGATCTATCAGAGGTCCATCTGTCCATTTTTTATACCAATCCATAGGTGTCATAGGTTTTGGACACTGACCTGTTTCAAGCTTT
>CM035430.1:920000-930000 GCA_020310875.1 Ceratopteris richardii | reverse complement strand
CTTGGTGATGCATCCGATCCACTCAAAAATTGAGATTCTGTGCTTGATTTTTAACATTTTCTTTGTGATTTGGTTCAAGATTAGTGCCTTCTTTGGCATCTACATAGAAGCTTGAAATTTCATCAAATACCACATTTTTGGTTACCTTTACATGTCGTGTGGGTGGGTTATAACATTAATATCCCTTTTGTTCAAGGGAATACGTAATGAAGATACATTTTTCTGCTTTTGAATCAAGCTTCATCCTCAACTAATCTGGAATATGTACATATTTAATACAACCAAAAACTTTCATCTGTGATAAGTTTGGCTTTTTACGTGTGAAATTCTCTTCAGGTGTAACTTGATGTACATGAGTGGTCAGAGTTCTATTCATGATGTATACAATAGTGTGCACAACTTCTACCCAATAATAATGAGGCATATTCTTCTCAGCCTCATCAAGGCTCTTACTATTTTTGCAATATATCTATTTTTGCATTCAACAATGGCATTCTATTGTGGTGTGTACTTGCATGAAAGCTGATGTCAAATTCCATGAATTTTCAGAAAGTTGCTCAACTCATTTGACATGTATTCACCTCCTCCATCAAATCTTAATGTCTGACTATACTTCCCTGTCTACTTTTCCACCATAGCTTAAGAATACTAGAAGTAAGTGAACAACTCAGTCTTCTCTTTCATGAAATATACCCATACTTTTTGTGTATGATCATCAATGAAAGTAACATAAAACCTACAACTACCCATAGATCTGGTCTTTGTAGGACCTCCAATATCTATGCGTACTATTTCACTAACATGCTTGTCATGCAAAAATGATGCTCTCGATTGTTTACCAAATTGACATGCTACATATACCTTTTGCATCTCTAAAACCTTGAAATTTGGTAGCCCATTGACAATCTCCTTTGATTGCATCAATTTCGGCCTCTGCAAGTTTGCATGTCCAATTCGTTTGTGCCATATCTCTATATCAACAATAACTCCTACACCTTTTGCAAACATGGCTGCATTCCTTTCAGGATTTTTCACATTTAAGGTGAACATCCTGCCCACTTTGTTTCCTTTGGAAATCAATCTTCCATCCTATTTGTACTCTTCTACATATAACCCATCAACATTGAACCTGATCTATAATCCCTGGTCAACCATTTGTCCAACAGAACCGAGATTCTTTGTTATATTTGCACATCAATAAGATTTTTTACCTTCTAGTCCTTCATAGATAGTGCTATGTTTCTTGTATGATCCATAGGGTGTGATGTGTCATTACCTATTTCAACATATCCAAGAATTGATAATTTTTGCAAACTACTAAACCATTCTGCATGACTAGTCATGTGCTTTGAAGCACCTGAATCAAAATACTAGACATTACGATTTCATTTTGAAACATCAGTAGACATTGTATTCATCATGTGATGTTGGACCATGAACAACTTCTCAGAATCATGTGGATGCATAATTGTTTTGCTGCCTTCTATTAATTTGATTCATCAACCTACAATCACGTTCAAAGTGTCCATGTTTACCACATTTCCAACATCCTTTACTATCATTAACTAAGTCATTTCTTTGGAAATTTCTATGGCCTCTTTGGCTCCCCCTGCCTCAAATTTGTCATCTACCTTTTGCATGTTTCTATTGTCGACCTTGATCTTGGTTACTGTGTCCTCTTCCACTTAGGAATCCTCTACTAGAGTAGAATACTTGCTCAAAACTAGGTTTCCTTGGGAGTTCAAGTCCTCACCAAGATTCTTTTCTTCAATAATTAGCATGGACACCATATCAACAAAATTTGGAATATTTTCCTTGGTTTGAATATATGTTCTGAATTGCTTATATGTAGCTCCTAAACCACGAAGGCACATTTCTAACTTATCATCATCATCTACATTTATGCCAATAGATGCAAGTGAGTCATATATGCTTTTGATTTTTAAGGTTTAATCACTTAGCAACATGCCCCTTTTCTCTAGTGTATGAAGCTCATTCTTGAGTAGCAATTTGGATGCCTTTGTATTGGTCTCATACAATGTGGCCAAACTATTCCAAGCCTCTTTTGGAGTCTTGGCATCCTGTATGTTTCCAATCATGCTATCTTAGCCAATACATTACCATTCATGCTCCTTAATTCCATTCTTCATATGCTTTTAACTGGTCTACATTTCGATTCCTCCCTAATAACCATAGAGCATTTTCATTCTCTCCTTTGATGTACTAGCCCTTTCCCATCAAGAAATTCATCATTTTCAATCTCCAAGCATGGAATTACTTGTCCTTGAACAGCTTATCGCTCATAAGCTGACTCATTCCATCTGTGTTTTGCCATTTTTGTAGCAATTCATAACACTGCAAAAAGAGTACAAGAAGTACTTCTGCTTGAAGACTGTCGCACTATGACGTGATATTTTGATCTCATAAAAACATAGTTTTCATGTATCAACAGTACATAGAATCACTTGAAGTTCTTGATTTGGAATATTTGAGTGTTGCCAAACAAGATACAAGTTACAATTTTGCAAACTGACCTGGTTTTTCTATGGGTCCCACCTTGTGGGCTCAAAATAAAGGTCAAATATATTTTGACACCTTCTACCTTCATGCCAATTTTCATAGCAATCTGAGATCATTTTTGAGTCGCATTTTCTCCATGCCTTCTTGCATACTCTTCACCATCGGCCTTCTCCATGACCTCTCTACAACTGCATTGGGTGTGATGCCATGTCATAGGGAAGGAGACAAGGAAGAGAGCTCACACACACACACACACACACTCTCTCACAATCAAAGAGGAGCACACACACAGATAAAGGCAATGAAGAATGATCTTCTTCTTCTTCTTCTTCTTCTTCTTCTTCTTCTTCTACTTATATTACATAAAAGAAATGTACAAGAAATACCTAAAACAACAATACAACAAGTGCAATATGTAAAGAATAGTACATAAGTAAAATCCTAATGTCCATGAATGAGTGAGCTGGCAAGAAAACAAATATGCCATCACTCTTGGTAGATAAATCTGGTAAAATTGAATGATGTACCCCTGACATATACCGGCGTGACCACTATATATGTCAGAGAAATGAAAAAATGATATGTGTCATCCTGGATCATCACAAGTTGAGCTTGATGTCTCAACATTTAGGAGGCTTTTTCTCGAGGTTATATATGTGCCAATAACCCTAAGATAAAATTATCTTTATATATTCCACACAAAGTGATACATTCTATGTTGTGGACTTTGGTTTCTACTTCTTTTTCATTCTATTTGTGTGCACTCCACCTCCCTAACCTCCTTCTCATGCATTATTGCCTATGTATTTAAGGTTTCTATGAGCCAAGCAAGATTTTCATGGAGCAAAGGAAGTATGCTTAGGCGATCGTGAGGGCACTTGTGATAATTGATTGCAACAACATGGAAGTTGATTTCAGCATGCAACTATCAAAACATACTTGGAAGTTTGCTTTATCTATGAAGCACTTGGCCTAATACGTTGATGTGCTAAGCACGTTCTTGAATCAATATTGACACAACCGTTGGTGTTTAGTATTTCAAAGGTTCTCTAGATTTCAACATCAAATACAGCTTAAAAGATGTGTTGATGAATTATTGCAACTCAAAATGGGTTGGGAATATTAAATCGATACTTAATTTCTAGATATTACTTCTCATTTGACCTCAAGAATCTCGTTTTTTTTAATCAATAACGGATAAAACATGGCATAACCATAAAAAATGGTTCATTATAAAGTAGCATGTTGTTTCTTGTATGAAAGACAATCTACATAAGGAGAATTTTCTAAGACATGGGCAAATCGATGAATCTACACATTTGGTGACATAGAGATTCAATGCAATTATTTTTGTGACTCATTGATGATAGAGAGTGCAGTTTTTTTTTTGAGAGTACAATGAATTGGAAAGACACACACACCCAACCTCGTAAGGTAAAGGCACCCAGCTTGGGGAAATTTGAGGCATCCAGCCCTAGGCAAGACTTGAACCGTGGCCATCTGCTTAGGAGTACAAGGCACATCTGCTAAACCATGCCCGCTGGATAATAGAGAGTGCAGTTGAATTATTGTCCCACAATAGAAAATTGTGTTGACATTTTCACAAAGACACCAGAAAAGTGATCAAATGGCTTGATATCTTTGTCCAATCGAAGTTGATCCAAGAATACATTTCATGTTTGGGTGGACGTGTAGAGGAGGTGTTAGAGCAAGTTCAAATGTGAACCTTTTAGTAATTTAGCATTCTATGAATCATATTAATATGAGGAGAAGTCATCCCTTTTGGGATCATCTCAATTATTACTTAGCATTTTCCATATAGATTGGAATGGAAACTTGTAAGAGTGCATATGTAGGAGAACCCATCTATAATTTCTTGTATGTCTCTTGTTAACAAAAACTTTAATTCTATTGATCTCTGTCTCTCTCTTGCCATTATGCTTCCCTCTCTTTCTCTCTTGCCATTATGCTTCCCTGTGTGTGTGTACACGCATACATGCAAATACGCGTCTGTGCATACACATGTTTAAGTTAATACTCATGCATAGACTAATGATTCACGCATGTGTGCATTCTTGATAGGTTCACGAAAAAATAAGTAGACATGCAAATTCCTGCATCGATCCATTCCAAAAGCACGTGGACAACCACACAAACCAAGTTGAATATGACAAAGGGATCACATTCTCTACATTTTATTGTTTATGGTGGTGAACGCAAGTTATAGCATAACTTTCTTTAAAATATGGAAAAGTTTCGCGATTGTCATGTAGTAATATCATGCGACAACAATGAAACAGATTCGTTCAGCGAGATGATAATTCATTTTCTGCATCGATACTTTCTGAGGAGAACGGAATGTTTTGATATTTCATTGTGCAGCTTCTTCCCAGTCATTGCGACCTTTTACTCATGTTCCCAGCGATTTTGATTGGACACAGTGACGTAGCATGAGATATTTGATGGCATTCCGTCTCCATATCATGGTATTCGGGATAAAGCAGTGATCCTAAACCAAGGCGAAGAGGAATCTGATAATCATCTCAGCGTCCACAAACATTTTACGTTGATTTAGTTCTGTTTAGAGGTAAGCTGCAGCAACAGAATAAGCGAGCATGCTATCATTTCATGTCAGTACTTGTTGAAATTGGAATGCGAAAAATCAACGCCGAAGAGGACTCTGGTGCCTGACAAGGAATAGCATAGCTTCTTTTCTTCCGCACCTCCTACAGGTCATCATTCTTGGTTTGTACTATATAACAGCGATGTTTCGAGTCCTTTCGGTTACAAAACAGGCCTCGGTATCTTGTTTGAACTCGTAGCGTGTGTAAAAAAAGTGCGGGGATTGACAAGCTTTCTAGTTCGTTGTTACTTTGTGAAAAGATAGTGTGGTGGGGATCAAAGCAGATTTCTGTTGCGGGAGCATTCTCAAAGATGATTCTCTGCAAAGTGGCTTCTAAGAGCGGCAGGTGGCCACTACTGCCTTTCAATACAAAGAGCAGTATATTCTGAGAATGTTCAAAGTGGAAAAGATGCGAGTCAGTGGGATGAGAGAGAGAGAGAGAGAGAGGTGCGGGAAGAGAGTGTAGCAGAAATGAGGGACGTCTTACTGTCTCTCTGATACCATCTTGGTGGACGAGAGAGAGAGATGGATGAAAAGATAATCTAAAATTTTTATTTGCCAAACGAACAGAGTGTAGGAGTACGGTAGTCCGAAAAGACGCGCTACGTGACTGTACTAACGGAGCCCACAGATAGCTGCCATAATCTTGAGAGAGAAAGAGGAGGAAAGAGACTGGTTAGTCATTACTGAGGCCACCTACTTAAACAGCGATCACGAAGAAGCTGTGTGCGGGTAAAGAGAGTGCTCCGTCGAGTCAGTTAATTCAACTTGCCTACTGCGACGGCGACTAACGACGGACTGCTGGTAGGCACGACGAGGATGGTAACGGAGAGACAAGTTTGCTGCAGGTTACAGCACCAAAGGGTTGCTGTAGGAAACGAGGCTGCGATCGGAGTAAGCACTGGCGCAGGAGAGCGAGGCGCGGAGGCGGCTTCCCGTACTTCTCTGGAAGAGGGGGTGGAGAAGGCAAGGCAGCTGCTCATCCCACCACTTAACTTCGGCATGGTCGACGACGGCGTCTACAGATCTGGCTACCCGCAGCCGAATAACTTCTCATTCCTGCAGACCCTCCGCCTTCGATCCATCGTGTACACTCTCTCTCTCTCTCTCTCTCTCTCTCTCTCTCTCTCTCTCTCTCTCTCTCGCGTTTCATTCTGCATTCATTGTCGTGCAAATTGCAATGAGGAGAATATTGAGTTCCATGCTGGATTGATGGCGTGAGGTCGATACTTCTTGCAGCAATAGTCTCTTCCTTCGAAGCAAGGGGTGTCATCAGTAGATGATGTCTCATCTCTCCGAACTGTGAATCATGGCACTCGATTTGGGCAGTTAGTCTAGACTCATAAGCCATCTCACTCCTGAGACACTGATTTCACTTGTTAAAGTTTCCATTAAAATTTTTATTTTTTCCTTCGTTTGTATATATTTTTTTTCTTCTTTCAAATATCAAATAAGAAGTTTGGCATAAGTCTAATTTCCCTTGCTTGAATTCATTGAAGGAGCAGTTGTACAAGTGAACCTGCATAGTATTCATGAACTCTTCTTGCTTCACAAAATAAAAATAAGGTCTAGATTGTTTGAAAATGACACTTGGAAAAAATTGTGCAAAGGCAATTGATTTTATTGGTTTAATTTTATCTTAAGACAATACATTGACCTAGGACCTATTATTGTCTTGTCGTATAGAGGGGTTGAACTCTCGCTTTCATCTCAAGAAGTGAAAGGCCCAACAAAACAACTTAATGAGGTTCGACCGAGGCCTACTCCTCCAAGCTTTAACTTTTGAAATTGCAACTGTACAAAGAAGGGCATAGTACCCATGGGACCCCCCTTATCAAACAAGAATAGGGATTTACATAGCTGGGTTAGACTACGGTCATAATTACTATGGAGAAGGACAAACGGTGGCACATCAGTCACAAGATACAACTTTTCATGATAAACATGTCCCTTATATGTTGTCGATGGGGGTTGAACCCTCACCCCCACCTCAAGAAGCGAGAGGCCCAACCATTTGGACAAGCGACTTGGAACAACATGCACGGAGTTTATTTGTATAAGTTCTGGTTTCATTTACTTCTCTAACTAAATGACTAAGCATCTATATTTGGTCATAACTGAATACAAGATTCAACAAACGAAAATCATTGCTTCTTGTCCCCGTGTGCATGACGTATTAGTTTAATCCATCACCTCTCAAGTGGGGAGGAGGTGAGATTCCAACCCCACATTTTGTAGGACACCCCCATACCTATGGTAGGACGATTAAAAGCCTTCAAGCTTGCGAAATTCCAACCTTTAGGCATCCTTGTTTGTCGAGCTCATGTGCTTTCGGACGTGTTTCAAAGTAGTTACCTTGTTGGGTTTTAGTAATGGGCCTTCAACCTCTGTAATTTTTGCCGTGCCAAACGTTCAATTTCTCATTTGTGGGGTACAGAGGTTCCCATCTATACTAAGCTTCTTTCACCTATGCTTCGATTAATTCAAACGAATTTCAAGAAATTACGCCCTAGGCTGAACTTCCTTTCAAAAAAATCTTTCCCGAAATGGGTTTTCAATTTAATTAATTGCATTTTATGTGACTACGCCTCTTACACTACACTTTCAATGCATACATAAGTAGATGGTTCTTTGGGGATGTAGACATTTGCTTGGATAAAATTTTCATACACTTCACTTCATATAAAATATTCACGTATTCTCGTGTATATTGTGAAAAAATGCGGATAATTCTTCCCTCTTTGTACTATTCTGAATCCATACATGTGCCAATATCCATATGTAATCATGCATTCTCCTCCTTTTTAATTTATTCATATTCCAATGTCGATAATTTGTAGCACAATAAGCATTGTGATTTCAATATTATACAATATTTTTTAGCACAATCAGCATCTTATTCGCAACTAATTAACTAGACTCGCATCATTGTAGTTTGCCCGCCCTCCACTCCTAAACATCAAAAAGATAATGTCAAATTGGTGGGAATTTTTTGGGTATAAAGTACTCATTCCTACAAGGAAATCTAAGTTCTTTTCAACTTTTTTTATTAGCTTTGAGGGGCGGACTTATGTGCATATTTTATTTACATTTTCCAAAAGGGATTCGTTTTGCATCTTTAGTGATTTTAAAATTGACGTTGGGAAGCCCCTTCAAAGATAGGAAACATGGTTGTGCACGCACACGCACATACATCATACATTCATTCAACCACTTGCATACATATGTATCTACATACAATTTACATGTAAATATATATATATATATATATACACCATAACACTTTCACATTGAAATACGCAAAGAGTGGTTAAATTGGTATAATTTTTTCAACTAGAAAATGTTGCTTGGAATATATTACGATTGAAAGTATACTTCATAAATGGATTGAAAATATTAATGAGACAAGCATTCACATGAAACGTGCTGTCAAATGTTAAGGAAAATAGAATTGATTTTATAAAATGTGATGTCCAGGTACTTGTGTCAAGAAGCATACCCAAAAGTCCACACGGAATTTTTGAAAAAACATGATATCAAGCTTTTCCATCATGGAATGGAGGGAACAAAAGTATGGAAATTTTTCACCAC
The DNA here is from genome assembly GCA_020310875.1 of Ceratopteris richardii. Taxonomy (NCBI): domain Eukaryota; kingdom Viridiplantae; phylum Streptophyta; class Polypodiopsida; order Polypodiales; family Pteridaceae; genus Ceratopteris; species Ceratopteris richardii. Next base: position 921,266 of record CM035430.1, on the reverse strand, counting down.
TCCATTTCAAATTCTAAGCTTTTTATGAACTAGTGTTTATTGGGTATCATTTTATAAAATCATTTCATGTATGGATAAAACATTAGTGTAGTGTATGATATAAATTGTTGACTTTTCAAACTATCGATATTTTTTAGCAAGTTATACAAAACCTCCATTAAATGTTGATTGGTTCGGTTGTATTGCATGAATAGGAGCCATTTGTGGAAATACCGGCACTCGTGATAAAGGAGACACTAAAGGTGATTTTAGGTAAAAAAAGTACTTTTTATCGTTTATCTTTTCTCATATGTACCACAATCTTCGAATCTAACTGAACGTCAGTGTGTTACAGATAAAAGAAATCATCCCGTCCTCATCCATTGCAAAAAAGGAAAGGTAGTCAATACTTTTTATGAATGTTCTTCTGGGCACATAAATCTCGACATTGACAGATTTTTCCATTACACACACACACACACACACACACATATATATATATATATATATATATATATATATATATATATATATATATATATATATATATATATATATATATATATATATATAATGGAAATTAGCATACTAAAGCATTTTCCACTTAACACCTCATAGCTTATATCATAATAAAAATATTTTATCCTCAGATCCACAAATTGACTAAATCTTTGGTAATAGGTATTATAAATTACATGCATCTTTGCTAACTTCTTCGGTTGGTCTGCTGATTTTAGCATAGAACAGGTTGCTTGGTGGGATGCCTCAGGAAGTTGCAAAATTTCTCTCTCACATCTATTTTTGATGAGTACCAAAGATTTGCTGGAGCAAAGGCACGTATTGTAGACCAACAATTCATTGAGCTATTTGATCTTTCATGGTTTGAAGGGCATCGGGTAGGTTGGACATGCACCTGTAATTGCCAATGCCAAAAGCACCTCTTTTGTGTGAGGCCATCAACATATGTCCTCTCAAAAGAGAAGAACCATCATGAAGCACAACAAGATTAGATAAACCTCATCTCCCCTTGAAGGAAAATTTCATACATACATGATTGGAAATATGAGAGCTGGAACACCAAATAAGCATGCCATCAGTCTACAATGTGGTGGATTTTTTATGGGCCACATTTCTGTTTGAGATGGTATCTTGCATGCGGAAAATCAGCTGAAGATAATCAAATTACAGCTATATATTGACATTCCATTTTCAAATAAAATTCTCAGCTAGATCGTCTATATCTGGATATTACTAAATTTCATAATAAATTAAGGATCCTTAACCACA
>CM035430.1:847500-915000 GCA_020310875.1 Ceratopteris richardii | reverse complement strand
TCTTCAGAGCTTTAGCCTCTACCCACTTGGTAACATAGTCAGTGCAGACCAGAATATACCTATTGGACCTACGTCTTGAGGGAGGATCAATAGGCCCCATAAAATCAATTCCCCACTTTTTGAAAGGCTTAAGAGCAAGCACTGGCGTAAGAGGAGCAGCATGTGCTCATGTTGGTTTGCCCATTCTTTGGCATTTGTCGCATTTCTTGCAATATGTGTGAGAGTCTTTGAACAGCGTTGGCCACCAATACCCAGCCAATAAAATCTTTCTTGCCGTCAGTTCACCAGCAAAATGCCCACCGCAGGGTTCATCATGCAAAGCTCTCAACACTAGGGTTGCTTCTTCTTCCTCGAGACACCTCCAATAAACGCTCTCATGGAAAAAATAGCGATAGAGCTGCCCACCAATGATGCTATGGTGTTTTGCCAGTGCTAACAGTTTTTGCTTCTCTCTCTTGCTTGCTCCCGGCGAGTATTTAGTGGCGCACAAGAAATTCACCAAGTCGGCATACCAAGGTACTTTAGCATCAACCTGGAATAGATGCCCATCAGGAGCATCATCGGGCACACCAGAGATTGGCTCCTCATTAACAATTCGAGATAAATGGTCAGCCAATATATGCGCTTTGCCTGGTTTGGTTACCACTGTGAACTGAAATTCTTGGAGGAGTAACATCCACCTCATCAATCGCCCTGATAGCTCGGGTTTATTAATGATATACTTTAGGGCTTCGTGATCCACATAAAACGTGAAATGCTTTCCCATCAGGTAATGCCGATACTTGTTTACCGCAAAGATCATCGAAAGGCATTCCTTCTCTGTAGTCGTGTAGTTCCTCTCAATGCTATTCAAGTTGCGACTTGCATAATAAATAGGCTGGTCCAACTTCTTTTCATCGGCTTGGCATAGCACTGCTCCAACTGTAGTATGAGACGCATATGTATGCACATGAAATTCTTTTGTCCAGTCGGGTGCTACCAAAATCGGTGCATTTATCAATCTCCCTTTGATCAAGTCGAATGCAACTTGACACTCTCCAGTCCATTTATATTGTTGGTCTTTCCTCAAAAGATTCGTTAGTGGTGCTGCTATTGATGCAAAATTTAATATAAATCGTCGATAATAATTAGCATGCCCCAAAAATCCTCTGAGTTGCCGCAAGTTTTGAGGAGGTGGAAGTTGTCCAATTTTTTCTACTTTATCCTCGTCAACCGTGATCCCTTTTTTGGAAATAACATGTCCCAAGAGCAATCCTCTTCGTACTCCAAATGTACACTTTTCAGGATTTAATGCGATGCCTTTTTCAATGCTTCTTCTTAAAATAGCTTCGATCCTCTCCATCATGTTTTCATCGTTGCCTCTGATCGCAAAATCATCGAGGAATATCTCCATCCAATCCTGCAAATAGTCTTGATATGCAGCTATCATTGCCCTCTGGAATGTGGCTGGTGCATTGCATAATCCAAATGGCATCACACGATATGCATACGTACCCCATTCTGTCGTGAAAGTAGTTTTTGATTGATCCTCTTCATGGATTTGGATCTGGTTGTACCCACTGAAACCATCCAAAAATGAGTACAATTTATGGCCAGCCACTCTGTCCAAGATTTGATCAGTAAACAGAAAGGGGAAGTGATCCTTCGTTGTGCGCTCGTTCAACTTACGGTAATCTACGCAAATACGGATTTTCTTATTTTTTCTTCGAAACAACTACAATTGGTGATACCCATTCGCTGGATGCGATGGGATATATGAATCCTGCTTCCAATAATTTAGTCAATTCCAGCTTGATCAATTCCGAGTAGACTAGATTTGTCCGCCTGAGTCGTTGACATATTGGTCGGGTATCTTCTTCCAAATCTATATAATGTTGGCAGATTCGGGGATCAATTCCTCTCACATCATTGTATGACCATGCAAAGGCCTTGCTGAAATTCTTGAGTGCCAATTTAATGCAATCTCGTACTCCATCTAGTAGCTCTGACCCCACGCTCAAGAACTTTTCTGGAAAAACTTCCCATTTTTCTACCTTGGCTTCTCGCGAATATTCCTTATTCCTTGATGACGCTGTGATTGGAACGTGCTCTCCGATCACGCGTGCATGGTTGGCCAGTAAATCATTGTTTTGTTCTGTTTCGATTGGACCCAATTTCTTGAGTTCAGCTTTTGCAATGGCTTCCGACACTTTAGTCTTACTCTTCGCTTCCTTTTCCAATTCTCGACTTCTCCTTAGAAGTTCTGCTTCTAGCACTCTAACCCTTTCTCTCAACTGTTGTACTTCCATTGTCGGAGCTAACTCCAGCTTCAATTCATCTTTTGAAGTTCCCTTCTCCAGGGATTGGGTAGCTTTGCTTTCCTTTGTGTCTATACTCAACATGTAGCACTCAAATTCACTTGTATGTGACAACCATCCTAGCAACTCTTGGTCTGAGTCATCCTTGTAACATAGTGGGCCTTTGTACTCGCCCACTTTCGCATGTTGGAGGTTGGCCAATTGCAGATTAAATCCATCCTGTGAAAGGTCCTTAGAAGTCTCCGTGCGCAAGGCAAATCTTACCCGCGCCATTTCTTGTCTAACCTTTCCGTTGGCTTTCTGCTCCCTTTCCTCAGCTGTTGTCGATCTCTTGCCGGTCAAGTTTGGAGACACTTAAAGTTGTATTCGATCAGCCCTTGGTCCAATTGTGATAAATCCTGTGCGCCAATCGTGCACACATTCGGCTTGCACCAGCCATGGCCGTCCAAGTAAGATTGAGAAGGTAGCCTCTGAGGTCCTTGGTCTTACTATCAGATAATCAACTTTAAACTCTAGACCGCCCACAACTGTGCTTCCATTCTTCAAAAGACCCGTAGGCTTCACTTGTGTTTGATCTATCGGAGTTTCTTCCATGTGGTTGAGGCCCAAAGCTTTCATCATGAATTCAGTCATAAGGTTGACTGCGGCTCCACTATCTAACTGAGCACCAGGGACTACATACCCTTTAATCTCGACTGTCACAGCTGGAGCATTCGAATCAATTTGCGTCGTAATACTTTGAATGATCCCTTGGACATCTTTATCTTGTCTCTTTTTATCTCGAGCTTTCCTCGGCTTCTTAATATATTCGTTGTAGAATTGTTTCCTATAAGCAGGTGAACATTTTAGCAATGTGCCAATGTCTAGCGTGACTTCCGTGTCAGCGAGCAACTTTATTAATGTCCACTTCCTCCAAACTCTGTCTTTCCTTACTACAATTTGGAGCCCTTAAACTTTCAGGGAATGGTGTTATGCCTGGCACAAACTCCTTGGTCACTGGTGGAGGGATCTCAATTTCTTCCCCATCCTCAAACTCTTGTTGTTTAGCAAATCCTCCAACTTGGTTCTCTACCTCTCCATGTTCGGGCATTTTCTCTTGGCTAGCTTTTTCGCTTTCGTCTTCTGGATTTTTCTTCAAATACTCTTGAGTTCTTGTGACTACTGCCACAATGGGCTCTTTATGCGGTTTCTTGGCTGGGTAAGCATCCACAAAATGCATTGATGAGCTAGAGCCTTCTTGAGGGTTCGGTGTCTTGAACACTACTCCGATCGTAGGAACGTGCTCTTGAGCTCTCAATGTGGAATGCATCTGAGTATCAACATAATTCAAGGATCCTACTGGTCCTTTTTCCTTGCCGACGGTAGCTCGTCGTTTTGGACAATCTTCATCAAAGTGGCCCTCTCCACTACAGTACCTACATAGCGAGGTATAATCAACTGGTTTCTTTCTCTGACATTGAGCACCATATCCATAAGTCGGTCTGTTTTCCCAACGAGATGTAGGTGGGACACTTTGAGCGGGCAATCCCATGTAGGATCTTTCTCTTGTATCTCCCGATTTCATGGTCCTCTCTTCATAGGCTCTCTTGTTGTAACATCGGTCCTCCGTGTAATTTGTTCTTCCACAAAAAGTACAACGCATTCTAGGTGGTGATCTATCTGTGAATACTCTCGAGACTGTAGGGCATTCTGAAGCCAAATGGCCGTAACCATGGCACTTTCCACACCATGTATTCGATCTAAACACTTGGTTGGGGTTTGTAGTTACCTTTGGTTTTACTGTGTATGTTTCCTGGGTCATTGTGGCAGCTTTTATAGCTTGTGTGACCAACTCCAATATTTGTTCTTCAATTAGCGCAGGCTTTACCTTGCCTGGCGTGCTAGTGGAAGCTACAAAAGCTGGGGTCGTCAATGCGGGACTTCCTTGGCCAAGATCTTTCATCGGTATGTTTCCTAGGCCTCCCATTGGCTCGTATAAGAGTTCCATCTTCCTTTGTTGACATAATTGTACTTCTTCCCAAAGCCTTGCTTGTTCCTTAGCATCCATTAAAGTTGCAGGTCTTGTCAGGCTGATATGCTGCTGTGCCGTAGGATCTCTCAATCCCGCGATGAATCTTCTCTTCAATGTCTCATCGTTCGGGGCATTTGCGCCCATCTTCCTTACCAAAGTTTCCATTCTCTGAATGTAGTTATCGATGCTTTCATTGACTCCCTGTCGCAGGTAATCCATCTGTTGTGCCAATCTATCTTGGAAGCCTTGTCGTCGAAACTTTGCCAAGAAGGCTTCCTTGAGCATTTGATAAGTTCCACGCTCTTGTGGTGTCAGATTCCCATACCAATTGGTTGCCTCATCACGGAGAATAGCCGGAAAAATTCTCAACCTTTGACCCTGGTCAACTACCTCATTGGCCTCACAAGTAACCTCGAACAGTTGGATAAAACTATCTGGATCCTCGTCCCAAGCACCTGAGAACTTGGTGAAGTTCCCCAAGTGAACCGAAATCTGCTGAGCCATTTCGAACAGAGGTGTGATGTCAATATCACTTCGATCCCAGAAATTTAGCACACACGGCCTCAGAATCCCTCCTTCAAACTTTCGCACTTGATTCGCGACTCTCCTACGAGAGTACACGTTTTTAGCAGATTTCTTTGAGCTAGTCAAGGTTGACTCAACTTGCGATTCCCACCTCTTCCTTTCTCTTTCAAGGGCTCTTCTCTGAGCGCGTTCCTCTCTTTGAGTTTGTGTTGCTCCTGAGGATGAGCTCCCCTCACTCATGTACTAGATCTGGAGTCCGCAAGCTCGGCCAACATGTGGCGCTAGGCGAACCTATGGCACTCTCTTATAGAGACGTGCCAAGCTATTCCCGGCAAACGCACCAAAATGATAGCACCTTTAGTCCAAGGGAAATTGTCTTACACACGCTTGTATTTTGCTTAGTTTCCTCATATTCTATCACCTTTCCTCACTTCGAGACCACGATTGCCCTCAAATGTATTCTCCGTTGGGATCCCCAGCAAGAGCACTGATTTAAACAACCGCTTCCTTTTTACTCTCAACCTCTACTATTCCTCACACACTCACAAGAAACCCTTTGCAACTTCCCCAAACACTCATTCCCGCATACGCTTCTTTTTCTCTCTCTCACATACACACACATATGCGCATACACATGCTCTCACACATACTCTCAACCTTTATACTCAAATGCACACACACACCCACTCTCCTTTACTCTTTTTCCTCTTTTCCCTTTCCACTTCCTCTCTATCATTTATTCAAGCTCTCGCTTACTCTCAACCGCAGGCATACACTCACTCATACACTTGCCCATATCTACTTGCACATCTATATTCACTCTCTCTCTCTCTCTAGAAGAAGCGTGAAAGTTAGTCGGAGCCAGGGTCAGCTAGTCAATGGGTGAGAAAATACAGACTATGTGCAATACAGAGGGAGCACATAGAAGAGTACCCAAAACTGAGAAGAAAATCCACTCGAAATTAACACTAGTTCTCTCAGGCTTCATTGGATGCAACAAGAAGCAATCAAAAAAAAAATTAGGAGCTTGCATCGAACAAAAATGATCAGTATTTTTTCGCTCAAAATTATGGAGTATATTCAAAATTATGGTTCCTTTGTTCAACTCAGGAGAACATCCAGAATTGCTACACTATGTGACAATAGCATTCATTAAATCATAAGAAATCAAAGTCTGAACCTACAGCCATTATCTATATCCAACATAACAACAAATATGAAGATGACTCACGTAATTCCAACTGCTATGCCTCTGCATGCATGCCTTTGATCATGAAGATTTTCCAGCCCAGCAGTCAAAAGCAACTTCTTCTGACAATTGCAACATCCACACCCAACCAATACATCTCAGGTCACATCTTTTGCTATGAATTCAAATATCTCAGGAGAACTCTGTTAGAAGTGCGCTTATGATAAGTCCTCAAATCTGGATATCTGCGAACTCCCTGTTCCCTTCAGTGGTACTCGTGAAAGATGCTTCTCCCCTCTTCTGGGGTTAGAAAACCGATTGCAATTACCCAAAACAGCCCAGCGGATTCCCCCTTCCTCCTCCTCGTTCTCCTCCTGTCAAGAAAAGCGATGACCTGCCCCGATAGTAAGAAGACACAAAAGAAAAAGACTTATCTCCTTCTCTTCGTCCCTCCCCTCAGGCCCTTGCCATGCTCGGCTCTCCCTTCTCTGGTCATTTTTTTTTTCTCAAGCATTCGTCAACAATGGTATATGGAAGCTGCTCCCAAGTGGGCTCTTTAGTCCCCCGTACACATCACCCAACGGGCTCTGAAGGGTCTCTGTGCCCGACAGCAGATGCAGCAGCCGCCAAAAACGCTCCTCCTCCCTACACATACACACAAAGAACAAAAGAAAAAAGGAAAAACAAGAGAGAAGGCTCTCCGCTAGCTCCCCCTCTAGTCCTCGACAGAGCAGACATAATGGATAGCTCTGGTTGCCTTCCCCCCTTCAGAAGCCGGACAGAAGAAGAAAAGAAACGAAGAGACACCACCTCTATGGATGAGCTCCACCTCTTGTGAGAATAGAAGTTCTATGGCCTTCAGGATCTATCTGTGGGCCTCTTCTCCATGGCCTGCATACTTCATTCTATGAACACCAGCCCCCTTTAGAGGTTGAACAGAACCCCTTGGATCATGAGGAACAACAAAAGTCCTCTTTGCTCCACCTCCAAAGAACAGCAGCAATCTCCACACTGAGTTATAGCCACATTATCACCCTCTATTCTTGGACATTGCCATCTTCCAAATCCTTTCAGCGTAGTCGCTCCCGCTTCCTCCCATCCTTTCCTAGTGCGTATGCGAGAGCAGATCCTGCAACATGATGTCCTTGTCGTGCAGTCGATCCCTTCAGAAATTGATGCCGCCCCCAGGATAACAGCAACAGAACAGATGAACGAAACAAAGATCTCTCTCCACCACACAAAATTTCCTCCCGGTTCTTCCTTTTTTTTTGACATCCGCTCCTCTACACACTCCAAAAACAGAGAGAAGACAAACGAGAGAGAGAGCCCCTTTTTCTGCAGCAAAAAAACGGAAAGTGCCAGCATATATATTTTCTCTGACATCTGAAACAGAAAGCGACTCCAATAGTAATAGAAGATGAGTATGAGTATGGTCCAAATGCTTCCAACAGCAGCATGGACATCATCTCGATGAATACCAGAATTTTTCAGGCCCCAATTTAAATGTCATATTTGAAATCTTGGTGAAATGAAGACCAGCATGTTCCCGCATATAATGTTGACCTACTTTCCACAAGAGGGAGAGATAGGACCTTCACAAACCCACTTGTAGCCTTCTAGGCCTACCGTTCTCTAATTAAAGCAGTTTGGATGTCATCAATTAACTTGAAAGACACAACATGACATACTGTTCAGCTTTGAAGGGCATGAGACCCATCATAATCAACACCAATTAAACCCTTTCTGGACACTTGTATCCCCATACATTTTCACACACTACACAATGGAAGACGTAGTCAGATGAATCAATGAAGTTATCTAATATCCAAATAAGACCTTCCATCTTTTCAGTATCATTGTCGATATCTGGTCCTCACGAGCCCATACGTAGCCCTTCAGGCATGAATCCTGTGTATGGCTCTTCAAGTCCCCACATGTATGATACATGCTTATAAGTGAGCTCCCCACAACAACATCCACTCTACCATCTACAACAAGCACATGTGTATGCAACTGCTTGCTCTTAGCTGAATCCAAAACAGAAGTTGCTGCATGTCATGTCTATCAATGCATTTCCAACAGTAGTATCAAGTTTCCAATCCATTCTGATCATGATGTCGTCATGTAGTTGCAAATACCTCCCTTCAAACATTTGATCACTCTTTAAGTACCTGTAATCAAACGTATTTTCCTGCCAAATAGAACCACATTAGTGCATCAAAACCAACCATTTTCTGAGCTAACAGTACATCATTAGCACACTTAACATATAAGGTGCTTTCAGTTGGACTGTTCTCAAAACCATGTGCAATCAGATAAGCATGTATCTTTTTATACCAAGCACATGGTGCTTGCTTTAAACTATATAATGCCTTCTTTAACCTGCACACTTGGTTTTCATGCCCTTTCTGCACAAAGCCACGGGGCTGAAAAACATACACTTCTTCATGCAAGTCACCATTCGGAAAACTGACGTACATTCCAACCATGATGAGCTGCAAGTGCACATATGCTACGAACAGTAATCATTAGGCAAGTAGGAGCAAAGGTTTCATCAAAATCAATGCCTCTTTCGTGCACATAACCCTTTGCAACAATCCTAGCCTTATACCTGTCAACTATGCCATCAGGTTTACGCTTTAGCTTGTATACCCACTTAGTGCCAATGGCGTTCTTGCCAGGAGGCAAGTCACATAAAGACCAAGTACCATTCTTCATTATAGCATTATATTTAGATTGCATATCAGCCATCCATTTTTTTGAATTTTGTGCTTCATCAAATGAAACACGCTGAGTCTCATCATAGAGACTAGATGTAGCCATAGCATAGCAATCTGATGCAAAAGAGGCACTATGAGAGCCTGATCAAGTACGATATGACAAAGGTACATCTAATTTACTGTCATGCAAAGTCTGCACCATCCATTTTGGCATAGTTTTTGCCTCCTCAATATCAGCTCTCTCATCAACAAGTGCATCATGTAAATCTGCATCAGAAATGGGATGATCTACATCATCACATGAAACCTGCAAAGGCTGAGAAGTTGTCTCATTAGGACTAACACTAGACTATCCACCTCTAAAAAGAGGCACCAAAGTATCATACATGTCTTTGGAACTAACAAATGTCTTCTTCGTACATGAAAGCAATGGCTGAATAGCATCTTCCACAAAAACAACATCACGAATAACCAGAATGCGTATAGTCTATGGATGATACAGATGATAACCTTTACTTTCAGAACTGTACCCAACAAAAATACATTTTACTGCTTTATCATCCAATTTTCTATGATGTTGTTTAGACACGAATGCATATGCCAAACTACCAAAAACACGCAAATGAGCAACAAATGGATTGCAATCATGCCAAGCCTCATATCGAGTGATAGACTCCAGCGCTTTAGTGGGATACCTCTTAAGTACATATGCTGCACACATGACAGCCTCAAGCCAGAAACTATGTGGTAAAGCTTGACTCTTGACAATACACCTCGCCATTTCCATGAGTGACATGTTCTTTCGTTTAGCAAATCCATTCTGTTGAGGTGTATACAACACTATGCACTGGTGTTTTATCTCACGTTCAGCTAGAAATGCATTAAAATCAGAAGACATATATTCCCCCCCTCGATCAGAACGGATGGGGTGCCCATGTTACATGCTGACACATTTTCAATCAAAACCAAAAAGTGTTTGAAGCACATGAACACTTCAGACTTTGCCTTCAATGGATATACCCATGCATGCCTAGAAAAATCATTGTCACAAAGTAAAGATAATTTCAAAAAAGAAGGTGTCTGTCTGCATAGGACCACTGACATCACTATGTACAAGCTATAATTTCTGAGTAGCCCAAACTGAACCATCTTTTGGAAAGGAGGAACGCTGCATTTTGCCCAAAATACAGCCTTCACAAACATGTTTTCCAAGTGCCTCAAGTTTGGGCAAAGAGGACACCATTTCATGTTTTTGTAGGCATAGCAAACTAGCAAAATTCAAATGACCAAAGCATGCATGCCAAAGCTTTGCATCTGACATAGCCTGAGAATCATGTACTGCACATGCCGAATCATTTACAGATCTTTCATAGTCTATGAGCTTATACAACCCATGGCATAAAATCCCAGAAGCAATAATCAAGATGCCACTTGACAGATCATGAACTGTACATCTGTCATCAACAAATTTCACAACCAAGCCAATCTTGGCTAATGCAGAAACTGATAATAGATTTTGCTTGATCCCTAGCACAAACAAAGCATCTGACAAAGTGAAAGAACTACCATCAGTAGTAGTCAAAATGATCTTACCAACTCCCATAACATGATAAGAGGAGTTGTTGGTGCATGTAGCAATATTCCCTGTAGCTCGAGTGAAGAGAAGAAACTGCGCTGCGAGGTAACATCTAAGTCTATTGCAGACATGCACTGCTCATGAGAAGATGGGTCAAAACTGCAAACAATAGTAAACCCCCATTCTTCTTCCTACACAAGATTAGCAGAATCTGTTTTTGGTGTAAAGGCCTCTGTAACAACCATTCCAGCCTCTTTCTTCTTTGCCTCTTTAGCGGCCAGTTTTGGAAAGTTCTTTATGATGTGATCATTTCCTTTATAGTACTTGCAAAATAATTTTTGCTTTTCTGATTTCTTTTCATCTTTGTCTTCCCTCTTCGATTGTGCAGAATTAACACATTTCTGCTTACTAATTGAAGAGCTCAATTTTCCTTTGCCCTTCTGACTAGCCAAGAAAGCTTGATCTGCAACATGCATAATGGACCTGTTCTGCCTGGACTGATCTTCTTGCAACAGAACAGAGACTAACTCCTCAAATGACAAGGCATTTGGATTGCCTTTCATCATCAACTGAAGAGTAGAAGCAAAACTCTGATATGAATCAGGAAGACCATTTAGAGTGGTCTGCACAAGTGAGCTATCTGGTATAACCTCATCAGTAGAAATCAATTGTTCCTTCAAGTCTTTGATCTTTGTTAGAAAAGTGTCCATAGAATCACCTTCATTCATGTGCTCACTTTCCAACTATTTTCGGAGGTAAGCAACATGAGCCTCATTCCTAGCTTGGTGCAATGTGCTAAGTGTATCCCAAGCATCCTTAGCTATTCTTCAAGAGTGAATGCAAGGAATAATGGCACGTTTGATAGACAAAGCTATCAATGCATGTGCTTGGGAATCTCTGCCATCCCAACGAACTTACTCTGCAGTAAGTGCAATAGAAACTAGAGCACAAATAGGAATATGCAGAATATCATCATCTTCGACACCTTTTGCATCAGCTTCAATACTAAGCCCACAACGCGTAGTTGGTACCATCCAACTTATCCTCAACAACCAACATACAAAATACATCACTGCTTTTAGCCATGGTCAGTGACTAAAATACCATGATGTAGAAGATTGATTGTAGAACTGCCTTGATAGTGCATCTGGAGGTCAAAACGAGCTCAAATCGTGATTTCACCACCACAAAGCGAAGCCGTTTTGATCTCTAAAACACTCTAAGTATGCTCACCAAAATTCGTGCAATTCTAAGACTGCAACCAGAGAGGTGTCGATGATGCCCTAGATGAAGCGGTGACCTGCTTTGATACCAATTGTTGGAGTTAGACGTCTACAGAAGCACGCGAATAGCATAAGGAAGAAGAAGAAGCTTGGAGCTCAACACACAATACTGAATGTATTACCACTAGAATGTACAAAGATAAGTAGCCCATTAGGGCAATAGGCATATATACAAGCCGGGGGAAAACAACCTCCTAAAGAGGGAAAAAAGTGCCCCGGTGGTCCTAGTGTGTTCACACACATCACTACCTAAATATATCAACAACTGTTGGGAGCTCTCTTCTTCTTCTTCTATATCAACAAGAGCTCTATCATCATCCAAGTACATACCAAATTCTGTAGGATCATCCACATATATTCTTGTTTGCCTATGATTAGATGTCCCACATACATCTGGAAGCTTTGGCTTTATCATATTGATGGTTGCTTTCCTCAAGTGCCCTGTTTTTATCAAGGCAAAAACATAAACAAAAATATCTATATCATCCATTTTAAGAGTGGATGTACTTTGAATATTCTTTTTCTTTTTTGAGCCTATTCATTTGGTGTCACATATTATTTTTAAGCTATACTTACCAGTGAATGCATTACTACTTTTTGTATAATACTTATGGACTATCAAAGCCTCTATCTTCTTTGATCAATATCATTAATGACCTCTAAAACTTTCGCTATCCAAAATGGTTTGGTAGCCTCATCACCATCAACAAGGACTACAATAAGTGCTCCAACATTTATTTCTTTCAAATTTCCTTCCCATCGTGCTTCAACTTGTTTTATCGTCCTTGGGCCTACATAAATATTCCTTTTTGGTGGATGCATAAAGCTTTGAAGTGTATCTGCATTACATGCTTGGTCCACATTCATTAATCTTTTTGTGCTAAAATCCCATGTGACTGGAATATCAATTAGCCAATGGCCTGCAATGGTATTCTATATAATCTCTTCTTGATAGTTGAAAAACTCATCCCACCAAGATACATCTGGATCTTCAACATATTTGTTTGCATGCTCAATCTCTCTTTTCTTCTCAATAAGCACATGCATCCACCTTTTAATTTGCTCAACCACATTTCCACATCTTTCCATATTTCTTTTATCTTCACATGGTGTTTGTTCTGCACCATCCATAGACAAATTAGGCACATGCAATAAAAATCTACATCCATCTTTAGGCTCCCACCCTAGAGAACATGAATATTGCTTTGCAAATAAAAGAGTAATGTCATTAAGCCTCTATCATCAAGAACACATGGTTGAAACTAATGTTGTGAATGGAGCCAAAACCTTAATACTATTATCAATACCTACTAAGCAAAACTACTTAAAGTCATAAATCTATGTAAGGTGTTGAGCTTCGGGCTTTGGAGTATATGCTTTAAAAATCAACACAGATAATATTGAAAGAGTAAAATCATTATGGCATGCCAACCTCTTAGAGAATGTACTGAACATTTGATCAATGTGATCATGAGTGTGCCCAACCAAAAGGAAATTTACCTTAACCTTTTGAAACACTTGTCTATCAACAAGCATGCATAAATATCCAAAGATTGCAGAATTTTTATTCACTCTTGGAGTATTATCAAGCTGCAAATACATACTTGGTGGCAAAATACCCTCCCATGATTGTAAAAATTTATGAATCACAATAATCGTAAGGTTTGGATCATTATGCACATTGGGATATGTGAAGAAAACCTTCGACTTTACGGTTCCATTGTATACCAAAGCACCAACCAAAAGCATTTATGCAAGGACCATCTCCAATGTCCTTAGGAATGTGAGAAAAATGGGGCAAACATGTTTTCTTTTGATCAATACCTTCAATCAACAAACACATATAATGCTATGGATTTTTGAGTTCTTTACTTTGATGATGAATTGCTCTCTTTCTTTATAAAGCTTAACTATCATTTTCTTGTGGTGTTGTGTCCCCCTTTACCATGTTTTTCAAAGTGGCAGAAACTGAGCATTCACCCATTCTAACTTTACGAGGAGTACTCACATTGTTAAACTCTTCTTTCCATAATCAAGTAAAATGTCTAGGACATACTTCTCATTTTTATATTCCATCTCTTTGACTTGAAATACTTCTCAACTAGTAAAGTTATCTGACAAGTGTAACCTTCTAGTTGTAGGCATAACTTCACAATGCAAACTAAAATAGTTCATCATCCAACTCATTGCATGATGAATAATAGATTCTTTGGTCCCAACACCTTGATATGCATAAAAAATGAGATATCCACTAACAATCCCTTGCTCAATCTTATGTATTCTGCAATTCCCCATGCCCATCACAATTTTAAATGCATCTCTACAACCTTGGATCCCTTGACTAAAGTAATATTCAAAAGCAACATGTGTTATTGACATGTTATCCTCAATCATTAGCATGTGAGAAACAAGGTATACATCTTGCCTTCCACTATCTAAATGGAAGAATTTCTCTCTTAGCTGCTTTAGTTTCTTCATACAAACATTTCAAACCACAACAATGATTCACAATGTCCAATGCAACTTGTCTATCTGAAATAAGGAATTGAAATCTTCTTTGACTTAATTCACGAGGCCTTTGCTTAAAATGCCATAGGCTTTGTATACTCTCACATCACGTATCCAAGTAATTATGAAGACGGATTCTGCCCATTATTATGGGTTGTGTAATTTGAATTTATGTCACAATCAATAATCGTTAAGAGGTATGATTTGATTGCTCATTAAAAATTGCAGAAGAGCTACATGATCGGCAATCCATCAATCTTTGAAAACAATGTACAATCTATCAATGTAAAATTGAAAACAAGATGGGCAACTTGCAAAACACATTTTGATATCAAATAACTCTTTTTATGTGTGATCAAGTATGTATAGCATTTGATAAGCGGGCTAGACCACAAATAGATAGAAAAAAGATTCAAAGGAAAACTATGACTCAATCTTCTTTGAATCTTTTTTCTAATTTCCTTTGATGGTTTATTTC
The DNA here is from genome assembly GCA_020310875.1 of Ceratopteris richardii. NCBI lineage: Eukaryota > Viridiplantae > Streptophyta > Polypodiopsida > Polypodiales > Pteridaceae > Ceratopteris > Ceratopteris richardii. The sequence goes on along the minus strand of CM035430.1, from coordinate 900,413 downwards.
CTACCTTTCCTTCAATCATATATTATAAGTTGGTAGTTCACTTGATTATAATCCCTTAAGGTATTAATAACATGTCATACAATCTGCTTGCATGTGACCAATCATGTAGGGGCCACATCGTTACATATCGAATCAACTAGAAATGTAGGTAAGTTTTTACTTGAACATCTGTTTTGTAGGTTTAGCTATTAAGAAAAGGTTGTGCTCAAGAGGTGAGATAGTTCTTCCAAAATCATAATTTTCAATTAGCATTAACCACTCCATCTAATCATGAAGCAAAATGGGAAAATTGAAAGAGGGTATTCACTGATTGCTAAAAATTAGATAATGGATCAAATTTTTATCGTTTGCTTTCTAAGCTAATTATATGACTTGCACATGTATTATGGGGTTTTTGCGAACTAAGTTAATGTATTATCAAAATTCAATCTTTCCCATTGAAATGCATGTAGTTTATTATTTTATAAATCCATGTCAAGATAACTTCACTCATTAATAAATTTTCTCTTTAAGATAACAACAGCTTGTCAAGACCACTTGCACATTAGAATTGAGAAATTGAAATCATCTCATTTGAAGAAAAATATTTATTTTGATAAATACCCATCGACCAAGGGCAAGGAAAATTGAAGTGGGTGATTGGGTGCTTGTGTATAATATTCTTTTGATATGAAATATGAAGGGGAAAAAAGCTAATGAAGTGATGGTTTGGTCCATGTATAGTGCATAAAGTAAATTATAATAATACTATGTTTTGAAAGAAATAAATAACACATTGTTTAAAATTCATTTTGCATGAAAACATGTGAATTTGTTCAAGAAAAGAATCGAAGTAGAAACATATATTATTGATAATAATAATGTATCGCATAAAACTTGAAGTGATGAAGATGATGAGAGTGATGCCATCAAGAGCCATGAATGAGAAAAGATGATTGAGTCATAGTTTTCCTTTGGATCTTTATTCTAATTTCCAACACTCTTTTTGGAAAACCAAATTTGATCTAACCAAGTTTGATCAAGCTAAAATTGGTTGCTTCTTGCTTCAACTCTATAGTCTAGTTGTGCCATCAAGATACACTTAGTTTGACTCATTTATATCAAGTTAGTTCCTAGTTCAACTCAACCCAATGTCTATAAATAGATGATAGGAGTTGAGTCTCATTTTCCACATGTGTGAGTCAAGATAGAGCACAGAGAGCAAAAGAGCACAGAGAGAAAAAGAGCATAGAAAGTAGATGAAAAGCAGAAAGTCATCAATGGAGAAGAAGGGTGCTAGCAAAATGTCTCACATGTAACCCAAATTTACATAGTAAATAAAGATTCCTTTGTAAAACCCTAAAAATTTCTATATTCTGTTTGAAAGAATTCAAATTTATGTACAAGTTCAGGGTGATTCAACTCAATGCTAGGCATCGTGATTACAAGAAAAGTCGATGCCAAGCATCGACTTTTTGGGTCAACTCGATCCCAAGCATCAATTTTTCATGGTAAGTCGAAGCTAGGCATCAACCTTGTGGGTTGCCATGCATGCGATTTGCAGGCCAAGTCAATGGGAGGCATTGAATTTGTGGTCCAACTCGATGCAAGACATCAAGTTTGTAAGCCAACTTGATGTCGGACATCGACCTTCTAGTCCAACTTGATGCTAGGCATCAAGTTTGCGGGGCAGTTCAATGCCTGGCATCAACCTGGCTCTCAAACTTGATGTCTAGCATTGAGTTGGCCCACAAAGTCAATGCTTGGCATCAACTTGGCCCACAAACTGGATGCCTGACATTGAGTTGGACCAAAAGGTTGATGCCTTGCATCGACTTGGCCCGCAAACATGATGCCTAGCATCGAGTTGGCATTGGCTAAGATTAATGGCATGCCCTTGGCTAAGAGAAATTGTATCACTTTGAAGTAAGAAGCTAAAGGTGGTGCTTAGCTCAAGAGAGGGTGCTCGAGATAAAAGCATTGGACATGATGTGAAGCCAAAGAAGAGCATCCTATCTTTGTCCTCTGAGCGTGAAAGTAATCCAATGGTCCTATTAGGTGACCATAGCAATGTCAAGCCCATTGAGGAAGAGGCAGTCAATAAAGGTAAATCCAAAGAGATAGAAGTTAGTAGGAAAGATAGACCACTTCGAGACATGAAAAACCTAGTGTTCAAGGTGGACTACAAAGATGAGGACTCAGATAACATTCTTTTCCTTGTGGAGACTTCATAGGGATTAAGGAATGCAAATTGGAAAATGGAACTTCTATGTCCAAAATGTTGTGTGCCAGAAATACTCGCTCATATTTGCAGGGATTTAGACAATTTGATTGTGGATCTCTTACCATGGATACAGGGGAAAATCATGCCAAGCCAGTAATAGAAGATGACAACTATAAAGTCAAAGGGTAAGCAACCCATACAAAAGAAGCCCCAGAAGAAGACAATAAAGCCTGATTATGTGGAATCAACAAAAAGCTCACACTCTTAGGATGACATAGTTGCCCTTGGTGGAGATCCTGCATTTGGGATTCTGCTGACTGAACAGAATAAGATTACAGAGGATATTTTCAAGAGCGTGAAGAAGGGGCAACTTTTCCACTTCCCCTTTACCATCATCCACATACCCCCCTATTGACCCACTTACAAGAAGGAGGCCTCTTGAGATAAGGGAGCCCCATAATCTCCATGTGCACAATTTTAAGAAGAAGATGAAGATAAATCCGCATGCAACTGTTCTACCATTCTTGGTAATGGTCGATCCAAGCAAGTGCACTTCGATGGAGGAATTCAACGACGAATTGTGTGAGGACTACACATTATGTTATTGGAGGATCACACTCGGTAGAGGCCCGAACAAAACTTGTAAAAGAGCATCCAACTACATACTTCTTCAAGTATGTAGAGTGTAAGATCTATGTTGGTTCTGTTGGGGATGTAAGGGTCATGTGACTTTACCCTGATAATCATATATATATATCATATATAGAGCATTTCCTCAAGAGAGAACATTATGTGGGTTTCGAGGCTCCCACACATGTCCGGACGTCTCTCCTCACTTCTCTCTCCCTCCATCTCCTCCTTGCTCCTCTTGTTCTACACACCAAAGCCCTTCATTGGTATCAAAGCATGTTGAATGCTTGTGTGCAAGAAGCTCCAATGGAAGCTTAGGTCACAAGAGGTGAAAGTGCAGGTCGACATCTCTCAATATCAGTTTAGTATTTTGGCCATAACTTGAGTTAGCAAGTTCGGATTGATGCGTTTTAAAGTTCTTTGCATAGCTAACACAAAGGACTACAAATTTATAGAAGGTTGTAGAACTTGACTTGGTGTTAAGACTATCGAAAATTCAAAAAACATAGATTGATGTAGAAGATTAATCTACAATCACTTGGATAGTAGATCAGTGTTTTGGCTACAAGTTGAGTTTTACACATTGGAATGAAATGATTCAACTTGGTATGTGTAGCTTAGGATAGCCTTTACAACTTTGTAGAAGAAGACAAATCCAAATTCTGAGTACAAGGTCACCGAAATTGTAAAATATAGAGCAGTAATGTTGTAGGTTAAGGTGAAATTGACAACTAATGCTTGTTTTGTGTATATATTGAGTTGTGCACCTCCGATTGAGGTGTTCTTTATCTCGTTACGTAGTCAAGAATAACATCCTAAAGTTTGCTGAAGATCAAAAGTTCAAATCTAAAGGTTATCATCTCTGGAATAGCAAAACACAGAGCAGCATATTTTCACCATAAGAACCCTAATTGCTCTTGGAGGTTGAAATTGCTTTGGAACTTCTTCGAGAGAGAATTTTTGGTGTGCAAGCTCTTATTCTTAGAGCTTCAAGGCATTGTACATGTATGATCACTGTGGTAGCTCCTCCATATGAGAGTAGCGCATGATCTTCTCATGTGTTTGGCATGTAAGATGACATTGTGGTATACTCTTTTTTGAGGTTTATGTCATCATGATTTCGATCATGGATGTATAGTGGCATTGTGGTTTATATCTTGCTTATGCCACTTGGTTATGGATTTAGTTAGTAGTTGCACACAATTCTGTGAGAGTTGATTATGGATTTTGGTTGGTACTTGTATCTTTGTTTTCTTTGCAGGTACATGATCCAGATTGGAGCCTCAGTTACACATTCGTTTGTCACCGTTATTAGCATTTCTTCATTGATGTGATATCATATTTGCCAGTGTGATTCTTGGTATATGTGGATGATGATTCCCACATGGTTTATTTGGTTTAGAGTCCATTTTACAGAGGAGATGTTGTCGAAATTTTGATAGCTTTTATACTAGAAGAAAGCTCTAGTGGATCTTAAAGCTTGTGTGATAGCTTTGGATCATTTCTTATCTCCATTCACTTGGACTTGGTCACAGGTTGTTTGTGACAGGTATAACCATTGTATTGGCATATATTACCATTAGTTTGTAGGCATATGTATTTGCCATTATCCTTGATTGGATCAGTGTATAACCATAATGCACTACTCATCTCCTCCTACATAACAGACTCATATATAGAATCCACAAGTTGTAACCGGATAGTGGAGCTGGCCAATGCATCCATATCCACCCATACATGGTCGGGCATGTCACGAGGCCTCTATGCATCTCTATGCACATACATGTGTAACCCTGCATGAACCAATGTATGCCACATCTGAGCTTTCCATCTCGAAAAGTCAGTGCCATCAAATCGAGAGGACACCATGCTAGCAATCCAAGAGACTAGCAATGTAATAAGAGACTAGAATACTCTATCCTCAATAGGATCACACCTGCATATCCATATGCATAACTCACATCACAAATGTGTCGGTAGAGAAGAAACCATGTGAACCATCTATCACATAAACATGCATCTACTATACATATAAAACCATGAGCATAAGCCTGCTCACCAAGTCTCCAAAGTGACTAAGTAGATATGAAAGAATCTTTGAAAAAATTCGACAAAGTATCCCCTATAAACTGAGCAATCAAACAAGATAACCAATATCAAAAGAACAATGAGTAATTTATCATCACCTGTCACTGATCCAATCAAGGATAATGGCAAATACATATGACTACAAACTAATGGTAATATATGCCAATACAATGGTTATACACCTCCCACTCAAGAATGAATCATGTAGCAAGACACACGGAGAAGACGATGGCTGGAATAGCTCTCTCTATTGAGGATGAACTAAACTGAAGTAAGAGCTTAATAATATCCCTAAGTACAAAGTACCACCACATATTAGAGTATCAAGTATGTGGTAACATGGGGAAAAAACCTCTAGCCAGCACTAGAGTAAAAAATGCCCATGTATAGGGAAAAAGTTCACATCAAAGCTACTCGAGGAACACATAAGTATAACAAATCCCCCTGGAGTGAATGATGTGAATACATATAGGGAGTGGCAGATCAGCCCCCACAAGGTAACAAGCCTAAATCTTTGTGAAAAGCTTCAGACTTTTCCCATGGAAGAGCTTTGGTGAATATGTTTGCCACATTATCTTGTGTAGACACATATACCAAATCAATATCTCCCGCATGAAGGTGCTCTCTCACATAGTGATAGTGCACCTCAATATGTTTGGTCCATGCATGAAACACTGGGTTTCATGCAATAGCCAAAGCACTCTGACTATTCGTGAGAATATGCATAGCAGCATCAATCTCCATGCAAAGATCCATCAATAGGCGTCTCAGCCATATACAGTCCGTTGTAGCTGTGAAAACTGCCCTGTACTCAGCTTCACAACTCGATGTCACCATGGTAGGTTGCTTCTTACTCAACCAAGATATACATGAGTCTCCAAGAAAAAAGCAATTACCACTAGTGGACATGCGAGTATCATAACAACCAGCCCAATCACTATCTATAAAAGCATGGAAGCATGGCTGAACATCTCTGCCATAAAAGAAACCTAAGCTCAAAGTGCCTATGAGATATCCAAACACACATTTTATCACTTGACAATGCTTAGTGCCAAGGCTATGCATGAATCAACTCAACTGGGAAACTACATACTGTATATCCGGCCTTGTGTTTCATGCATATATAAGACATCCCATAGCTTGCTGATAAAGAGAAGTGTCAAAGGCATCATTGGAGTCCTCAACTGAGAACCTGAATCCTTTCTCAACTGGTGTAGAAACTGGCTTGCAATCCTTAAAGTCAAAACAGTGAAGTAGTTTTTCAACATACTTTGCTTGATGCATAACAACTCCCCCCTCAATGGATACAAACTAGATGCCAAGATAGTAGCTCAAAAGACCAAGATAATTGACATCAAAAGTATGCTGCAAATCAGCCATAAGAATATCAAGTTTTGCATCACATGACCCAGTCAAGAGTATGTCATCGACATAAAGAACAAGCACTATAAGATCAGCCCCATTTTTGCATACATAGAGTGTGCTTTCAATCGGACTACATGTGAAGCCAAGAGCAATCAAGTGCTTATGGATTTTGTCATACCATGCACGTGGAGCTTGCTTGAGACCATACAAGGATTTATGCAAGTGACAAACCATATGCTCTTTCCCTTTCATAGCAAATCGAAGAGGTTGCTTCAGATAGACCTCTTCTTACAAATCACCATTCAACAAGGTTGTTTTTATGTCCAACTGATGCACTTTCCAACCTCGATGGGCAACCAATGCAACCACGGTACGAATGGTAGTCATGCCTGAAGTAGGTGCAAAAGTTTCCTCATAGTCAATGCCATATTGTTGTGCATATCCTTTAGCAACCAATCTAGCTTTGTCGCGATCAATGCTACCATCAGATTTTCTCTTAATCTTGTAAACCCACTTTGTACCAATGGCATTCTTTCCTTTTGGCAATTCACATAACTCCCAAGTACCATTCCTATGTATGGAATCCATTTTTGATTGCATAGCACTCATCCATTGTGGATCGTCACATGCATCTTCAAAAGAAAGTGGCTCTTCATTACATGTTGTAGCAATAAGAGAATAATCCACAAAATTACTTGATGCATGGTGAGAGCTTGATCTTGTTCTACCAAGTAAAAGTGCACTCAATTTGCTGTCCTACAAAGTTTTGTTTCAGCCACTTTAGCATAGCTTGTGCACTCTTGATAGACATGCATTCATTCTGTAATACATCTCCAACATGTACATCATGTGTGGGCTGAATTTCATCCTCATTTTCAGCCATATTTTGATGCAAATGTTCAGCCATATGTGGCTGGAATTTTTCAGCAGTTTTTATAATTTTTGGCTGAAATTTTTCAACCATGTTTGGCAGAAATTCTTTGCATTTTTAGCCCTATTTGGCTAGAATTTTTTAGCCCTTTGAGCCTCAATTGGTTGGTCTACATGGACATAGTCAAGCGCACCAGTTTGGAACAAAGACATGAGTGTATCAAACACATCTTGTGAGCTAACTCTTGGCTGTTTTTTGCATTCAAGTAGAGGGAAAACTGAATTTTCAGCAAATACCACATCTCGACTCACAATAATTGTGTTCGTCAATGGATGATACAAATGATATCCCTTACTTTCAGCACTATAACCAACAAATATACATTTCTTTGCCTTGTCATCAAGTTTGTGACGTTGTTGTGATGGCACAAGAGCATATGCCAAACAACCAAACACACGCATATGAGTAACCATAGGCTTATGACCATTCCAAGCCTCATAAGGAGTGATGACTCTCAATGCTTTTGTAGGGTAGTGATTCAACACATAGTTTGCACACATGACCGCTTCCATCCAAAACTTATCAGGAAGATGCTTTCCTTTAACCATACATCGTGCCATTTCAAGTAGAGTTCTATTTTTGCGCTCAGCAACACCATTTTGTTGATGTTTATATGACACCGTACATTGGTGTGAAATACCTCTTTCATGAAAATAAGCATTAAACTCATGTGACATGTATTCACCACCACGATCCGTCCGTAGAGTCAAAAGCTTTTGTGAAGAAAAATTTTCAGCCATAGCTAAAAATGCTTTGAAGCAAGAAAATACCTCATTCTTTGCTTTCATAGGATACACCCATGTATGGCAAGTAGCATCATCAATGAAGGTAATAAAATATACATGCTTCCCAAAAGATGGAGTCTTGACAGAACCACATACATCACTATGAACAAGTTGCAATTTTCGTGTAGTGTGTGTATGACTATCTTTTGGAAAAGAGGCACGATGCATTTTTCCAAGAATGCAACCTTTACATGCATGCTTTTCAATGGACTCAAGTGTAGGCAAACCAATAACCATGTCCTTCTTTTGCAATTAATGCAAACTATTGAAGTTCAAGTGACCAAAACGAGCATGCCACAACTCCATTTCAGCCATAGAAGAAGTATGAGCAACCAAGGCATTCGAGGCAACCCTCTTGTATGTATCCATGCGATACAAACCATTACATAATGTACCAGACATCACGATAACATCACCATTGTTGAAATCATGAACCATACACTTATCATCAACAAAGTTTACATGAAGTCCAACTTTGGCAATCAACAGAACTGAAATTAAGCTCTTCTAGATACCAAACACATACAATACATTTTTCAAGAGAATCACACCTCCATTTGCAGCCATAAGATCAATTTCTCCTACTCCAATAATAGGATAAGAGGCATTGTTTGCACACACCACATGTCCTCCTTTGGGTGCATCTTTCAAAGAGGCAAAAAATCTTTTGCATGATGTTATGTGCTTTGAAGCACCACTATCAAAGAACCAATCCGAATCAGCCTCAGTCACAACCATACATTTAGAATGCAAAGAAGCATCATAATGACATGTAACAACACATGCCCAAAAATCTTGAGCCATGTTAGCTTCATCATTCTTTGCTTTTGCTGAATTTTCGGCAATAGACATGCCGGATTCCTTCTTGTTTTCATTGCGTTTAGCAAGCTTTCTACACTCATCAATAGTATGACCAACCTTTTGGAAATATTTGCATCTCTTCTTCTTTTGCAAATCCGCATCATTAGAGGAATGAGTGGAAGAGGAAGCTTGAGGATTTGGTTTTGATGAACCCAAAGTTTAACCATACTTGCTTTTCCCCCTTTGTGAGATAGCAAGTGCTTGCGTTCCCTCAATCAAACCACTCCTATTCACTCTAGATTGCTCTTCTTGCAAAAGAAGAGACACAACCTCATCAAATGCATACATATTAGGATTTCCTTTTGCAACCAAACGGAGTGTAGTAGCAAAGCTTTGAAAAGATTTCGATAATCCTTTCAACAATGTAGAAATGAGTGATGCATCCAGAATGATCTCAACTATGTTTGCCAATTGCTCTTTCAAGTCCTTGGTGTGTGTCACATACACATCCACCGACTCATTTTCAGCCATAAACACATCCTCAAGTTGCTTCCTCAAGTATGCAACACGTGCTTCATTATGCATGGCATACAAAGAAGCAAGAGTGTCCCATGCCTGTCTCGATGTAGAACATGACTGAATGTGTGGAATTATAAGATGCTTTACTGAAAGTGCAATCAAAGCATGAGCTTGAGCATCTTTTCCATCCCATCTAAGCTGCTCTTGTGTAGGTGGAGAAGGAGAAACCACTGTACTCGAAGAAGAAGCTCCATTTGTAACAGTAGATTGTGAAGTAGAAGCACCTGCCGGTCTTCGATCTACATCTGCCACTATGTTCCAAAGTTGTTTTGCAACAAGAACATAGTGCCCATGTATAGGTAAAAGGTTCACATCAAAGCTGCTCGAGGAACACATAAGTGTAACAGCGACTACGACGTCAGAGATATGCACATGATGCAGGTGAGGTAGTGGTTTTAGGAGAGTCTATGGCAGTTGATTATGCTAGTGATGGTGATATCACTTTCTCCTGTGGTTCATCTCATGATTCCTCTTGTTCATTGGATAGCACACATATGGCTTGGTTGCTCGATGCATTAGCTAGTTTTCATGTTACTCCACATCATGAGTGGTTTTGTCGATTCTCAAGTGAGAGTCGTGGATGTGTGCACATGTCGGATGGTATGTCATATGACATTGAGGGTGCAGGAGATATATGCCTTATGCTACCTAGTGGAGCATCACGAGTCGTGGATGTGTGCACATGCCTGATGGTATGTCATATGACATTGAGGGTGCAGGAGATATATGCCTTATGCTACCTAGTGGAGCATCACTTATGCTCAGACACATACGCTATGTGCCTTCATTCCCTATGAGCTTGATTTCAATTAGCCAGTTACAGGAGAGCAGATGTTATGCATCCTTGGTGAGCATCATTTTCAATTGCAGTTGGGACAGCTTATGTTTATCAGAGGTGCTAGGATTGGGCACAGGTATCCACTGCAGGTATTTCATGTGAGAGACAATCTCGTCTCAGTGGGAGTTCAGCCTTATGTGCGATGTGAGACTCGTCATGTCTCATTTTGTCTACCTACACATAGGCCTAGTGACATTCATAATGCACATGTATGGCAGGATTCAGATGCTTCGATGGATGCACATGTAGAGCATGCTTTGGATGCTTGTGATGCTTATATAGAGCATGATTTTCTTGATCATATGGATGCTCATATGGAGCACACTTTGGATGATTGATTGGATGCTTTAGAGCATGATGTCGATGCTCATGTAGAGCATTCTGATGATACTCAGTTAGAGTTTGATCATCAGTTTGATCTTGGTGTTGATGTTATGCAGTTAGCTTATGCGGAGCATGATGATACACTTGGTGTGGTAGAGCAGGATAGCTCTTATGATACACAGTGTATAATAGAGCATACTAGCTCTCAGGGTGCACAACTAGACACATCCTTGGTTGATAGGATGACTGATTTAGATGTTGATGAGTCAGTACTTATGTAGTCATTCTTGGATTCACTCATGCCAAATGTTGACATAGATATATCAAGACATGTTGGTCTTGATGATAGTGCTTTGGATGCCTTGGATATAGGCATGGCTGACATACTTAGGTTAGCCAGGATAGCACATGTTTCGTCAGCATTTGAGAGTTTGATGTACGAGTTGTTATGCTTGAGACCAAACATTGCAATTGCTATTGGAGCATTTGCACTTGGAGTCGTCATTCGTTCGATGATTGACATAGGCATAGAGCGAGTGGGAGCTTTGCAGGAACTTCGTCAGTTCTTGCAGTAGTCATATGTGAGCTTGACTCTTGTCGATATGAGTCTAGAGCAGTTTGAGGTGCATGGATACACCTTATTCGAGGCAGTTGGTGTAGGCTAATCAGTATGGGTTGAGATCCGGACTCTTCCTGTACATTATTGTATAGTCCTACATCATTCTTTGTATATTTTTCCACTTATGGTCACATTGACCCTTAAGTGGGAGATTATTGGGGATGTAAGGGTCATGTGACCTTACCCCCATATTCATATATATACATCATATATAGAGCATTGCCACAAGAGAGAACATTATGTGGGTTTCGAGGCTCCGACACATGTCCGCGTGTCTCTCCTCTCTTCTCTCTCCCTCCATCTCCTCCTTGCTCCTCTTGTTCTGCACACCAAAGCCCTTCATGTTCGACTACAGAGGAGGCAAATCTCCTAGCTTGTGACCACAACAATGACAACAATTATAGGTAGAAGATGTCATCCATTGAGCATATCCTTTCTTCCACCATGAGTATTTTGATGCCCTAAGGGAAGATGGTGGAAGGATTCATCCAAATTTGAGAAAGAAGTGCCTGATAGAGGTTGTGATTGTAGTGGATGACAATGTGAAGTCAGATGCATTCTGTAAGTTTGGCCATAGACAAAAGAAGGCAAATCTAGATCCTTAGGTGGACGTAAAGGGAAAGGGAAAGAAAATGGATCTCTCAATTCAAGAGGCTACTGAGGATATGAAGCTAACACCTTGGAGAGCTTTGCAACGCATTAAGGATGACACCTTGATAATTTTGACATTATCAAGGGTCATTTTGAAAGAGGTGAGCCTTGAGGAGATGGTCATAGATCTAAATAAGTAAGTAGAATCTTGTCATTGATTAGTTCCACTTGCTCCTTAAGTAACTTATCATGTAGCTCCAAACTTCACAATGCAGTGACAAGGTTTATATGAAGATTCAGGGGATGATGATGAGGAGGATTGGGTGCTTCACATGGAGTGAAGTCCAGGTAGAGTACCCGAACACCTCCTCATACAAAGCATTATCAGAATATTTTATATTGTTTCATGATTGGGCGAGTTCTCTTTCTCATTAGAATTTAGTATGATTCTATTTGCCTAATAGTTGGTGCTATTTAATGTGGGGCATCAAGCGTTATGAACAAACATGCTAGAAGTAGATGCTTGGCATTAAATTTCACTAGAATTCCTATGCTCAACATCAAGTACCAGTTGAAATTTGATGCCAAGCATCGAGTTTCACTAGAATTCTGATGCTAGGCCTCAGGTTTGAGCACACAGTTGATGTCAGGTATTGCTTCTCATAAGTAGTAGATGCCAAGCATTGACTTGAAGCAGGTGAAATGGTTTTGGGGTTTTATCCATTTATTCATTTCAATTTCCTAGCAAATACTTTATCGATTTATTCGATGCCAAGGATCGACACCATTCATGTATGTTGCACTTTGTATCAATTTTTGAGTTCACACTCGTCCATTGTTTGTAGAAACCTCAAAATAAATGAAGACTGTCTTGCTACCTTCCTCGCTCATATCCAAAGAGAAAGGCATGAGAAGTTTAGAATATAGGCAAAGGAGATGGATTTTGAGGATGAGTCCTCTAGACTAAAGTCTTTTTCAAACCTTATAGACTCTCTAAGGTCATTGTATTACAATGTATATTGGGATGATGTAAATAGCATATGTACAATAGTACCGAGGACACATTATTCCCTTCTAATGCCAGATATCCTATATGGATTTAGAATGAGTGGTTCTAGTAATGATGATGAACCATTCAAGCAACCACAGATAAGAAAGATGGTGATAGATTTTGTTGAATTGACCATGTCAGTACTCTCGAGGATTATCATTTTCCATAGCAAGGACCAATCCTTCTCTGTCTAAACAACATTAAAGTCAAGTACTCTCTTTGCTTTTTGTCTTTATGTTGAAATTTCATGTTACATTGTACTCATAATTTTAAATTCGTAGGGTAAAGGAAAATGTAAATCACACCCCAGGACATAGGTTCATTAGTGCTATCAAGTTCCTTACGATCGGATACTATGATGAAGTTAGTAAAAGATGGGTCAGGGAACATTCTAGTGAGAATGGAATTTCAAATGTACTAATGTTCCCTGCAGTTACAAAGAAACTTTGTCATTTGGAAGGGGACAAGACATTGGTTAATCCTTATCAAAAGCCCCAAAAGCTTATAATGATGTTAATTTAGTTGTTCTCTGATGATGATGATTGGATCTTGGACTTATTCTCTGGCACAAGTACTTCTAATTGCAATGTTGCTCATTGACACTCTTTTGCCATCACCATAATTGATTTGTTTGTTTTCAAGGATGAAACTAGTCTGTGTGCTCAAAATGTTTAGGCACTACATAGTTGTCGATAAGGAAGAAGCCCAAGTCAGCTTCATTAGGATGCAAATCAATGGCTTGAATGACTGCCCAGACAAGGAGCAAGAGGTTGGGAAGAAGCACATTGCTGACACAGAGAGATTCTAGCTTGCCTCGTGAGCTTGTGCCACCATTATGAGGCAAGAGACATGGTTGAGCTTGAGGAGCCAGCTCTAGAGTAGGAAAAGCCTTCTAAGACTTCTCAAGTCCCTGAAGATGATGTTATGCATGAGGCAGAGCAATTATATGATCAACGTATATTGTAGAAGGGCTATTGAACTTTGTAAAGATAAACTTTTGTAATAATTTAATTATTGGAATATAATGCTCAAAGTTTCTTGTTATTTGTGCTTAAATTTATGCACATTCTAGTTAGTTGTGTTGGATTGGTGTGTGGTTTCCTCTACATTTATGACTAGTTAAGGTCATATTCTTGAAGTTGTAATTGGACCAGCTTCGTGAGCTAGAATAGAGGTATGCAGAAAAGCTTCTCGTAATGTATGTACTAGTATCAAATTATGTAGTATTATATATGTTGAGCCTTGAAGAGACTATTTTAGTTTTCTATGTCGAGTTACTCAAATTGTAAATAGCAAATTTCATCTTGGATCTTTGCTTTTTCTACCTTTGGTTCTTCTTCTTCTTCTTGATATCTACTTGTTGTGGCTTCCCACCACAAATTTTGCAAGGATTAATAGTGTAACAATCTGTCTCTTTGTGGTTTGTTCTACCACAATGTTTACACTTCTTAAACTTCTCTACTCTTGCTAAAAATGACATATCTTTGCTTTCTTCTACCTTAAGTCTTTTCTCCCCCTTTTGTATGGCTTCCATTACTCTACCAAGTTTAAGACTAGTCTTGTTTTGTAGTATAACCATTGTTAGATGTGCTCAACCATTGGATCTAAACTTGATCCCAAGTGTGAATTATGCAATATCAAGATCTACAAACAAATGTTTGCTGGTCCTACTTTTTGACCATTGGATTTACACCATAAATGAATGGTGAAGATTGTTCTTGGCATGGATAAAGATACCACAACCTTAGAACATGGGAATCCTGACCTAGGCTTGGAGGGCCTTATAAGGATGGTCCCCTCTAAATCTAGGATCATAGTTTTGTTGAGAGTTCCATGCTCCACCCTTTTGTCCAAACTCATTTTCATTCTCCTGCAAGGTCATTTATCCCACATGCAAGGGAATTCTCCCAAACTTCATATAATCAAGGCCTCTCTTCACTCCAAACAAGGCCATTTCACTCTAGCCCATTGCTAAAGAGTGTTCACTCTCTCCTCATGGAGTCTCCATGCTCATAGAGAATCATATGTAAGTCATTTCCATTTCTAGTTTAATTCATTCATCCATAGAGCATCTTATGTAATTCATTTCCATTTCTAGTTTAATTCATGTTTTTTATCTTTTGTTCCTTCCTCCATAGCTTCTTAGATGTGTGCATGTGAGTAGAGGAGTAGTGCTTTGTTATTTCAACATGGTATGAGAGCATAGGGTTTTTTTTTTCTTCTTTCCTTCGAGTTTATGTTTTCATTCTCCTTTGTCATCATTAGCATATTTTTTATTTTTAATCCCTCCCTCCCATATCTCAACAAGAGTGCTCTTAAGCACTATTAGTGTCTCCCGCTTCTCCCAATTTACCATAAATTCAATCTATTTTCTTTCATAATCCCTCCATCCCTCCCTTGTGTCTCATATCTTCCGTTATCAATTTCTCTTCTAGTACTTTGGTGTTTCCTTAATCCCTCCCTCATGTTATGTATTTTGGTGTTTCTTTAATCCCTCCCTCATGTTACCATTGTGTAGTCTTTTATCACTAGCTCATGGAATTGTTGACTTTCTTTCTTTTTTTCTTTTCATTATAATAAAGTGCTTTTCAACACTGTCATTTGCGATCACAAGTGATTCTCAACACTATGTTCGAACAATAATCCTGATCCTCTAAAGAGAGAGAGAGAGAGAGAGAGAGAAAATAAATGTGCAAGTCAAAGCCTACAAAGAGGATGATGTGTCTCTACATCTTCACCTTTGACTGCTCTCATGACTCTCTACATGCATTTTGCTTATGCATCTGTTGGGGGATTCTTGGACAAGAAGGGATTTGAGTGTTTGTAGGAGAAAAGGAAAAGACAAGAAGAAAGATACACACTAGATGCCTCTGTCGATTTGATTATAGTAAGACAAATACAATGGTGTTGCACAATACAATCCAATGCTTTTGTGCAAAATCCCACAGATTGCTCAATTATAAAATACCAAATACCCAAGGTCTTGTTGCTGCCGGCCTCCTCTATGTTGGGAAAGATGGATGGATGCTCCAAGAGACTGAGTAGGTACTGCTAAACCTGCTTTGTACCAGCCCTCTTTTGCTTCAGAGTTGATAACTAGACCTCCTTAGCTTTCCAATGACACCATAAAATGTACTATGTACTTTGGAAATGATGTGTGCAATAATTGGATCAAAACAGATACCTTTGTAGCTCACAAACTCAAGAAGACCTTCTATTTATGTCTTGATACCTGCTGGGTATTTTGCTTAGTATGACCAGCACAGTAGGAATCGGAAAAATTCCTTTTAGGAGTATCTAACTAGCTTAGTAAGCTACCTATTCCAAGTGGAATGATGTAAAATGATAAACTATGCTAAGATAAATCAATTTAGCAAGTTAAGTTATACCCCCGACTTTTTAGGACTGTACCAGAAAATGACCAGAGATCACCTCGACACAGATTTCTCCAAAATGGCTGAATAGAATGTCTTCATGCTTTGATAGCATGTAGATGACTTCAATCTGAATCCAACAAGCTTTGAATCACTGAATTTGGTGAAGAATTGACCGAGATATGCCCTTCACAAGTTGATAGACTTTTGAGTAGACTAACAAAGAACTCAGAGATGGACAATGTGAATGTATGTATTAATAAACACTTGTATACAACTCCATTGGCATGAACTTCAATACCAAATCATATAGAGAGGTGTGGGCTTGAGTGTAGACCTCACACACACTCAAAAACAGTAATGAGAGGCTCGGGAGTGCTCTGCTCTACCCGCGACTTTTCATGTCCATTTTTTATAAGGAATGAGTGAAAGTTTGAATTCAAATTCAAACTTTTGGCTCCCTATGATCAAGCTCCTAAATGCTAGGAGATATTCTTTCAATCAAACAACTAACTTTTTCACGAATCCTTTTGGTAGGTGATTACAAGAGATTCCAAGTCAATTTGACTTTTACAATGAGATAAAGTGGTAATTAACCACTAGCAATGGTTCCTATGTTTCTTCACATATGTATGATCTTCAAGATATCTTTCAAGCCAAATGTGTAGGCTTGTGATTTACACCAACAGCTCCCCCTCAAGCCACACATTTTGGCTTACGTCTTCATCTTCAATCTTCAAGTATATCCTGCAATCCAATCATGGATTTGAACCTGCAAAGTTTTGTTCCATCCAAAGCTTTAGTTAACAAATCTGCACATTGCATGTTGGTTGATACATAGGTAAGTTGAATGTCCTTTCTTATCAACTTCTCTCTCATATAATGGTAATGGACCTCTATGTGTTTGGTCCTAGCATGATAAATAGGATTAGCTGCAAGGTGAAGAGAACTTGTATTATCTCCAAAGATTATTGGAGACCTAGTAAACAAACCCAATTCTATAAAACTTAATCCATATTGCTTCTTGTGTGGCATTAGCCAGTCCTCTATACTCTGCCTCTGTGGAAGACAAAGCAACAATAGGTTGCTTCTTTGAAGACCAAGAAATTGGTTTGTCACCTGCAAAAGAAATATATCCAGAAGTGCTCCTCCTATCATCCTTGCATCCTGCCCAATCTGCATCTGAACAAACTTTGATATCAATATCTGAAGTGTAAGGGAAATACAAACCATGGTTCTGTGTACCCTTGAGATACTTCAAGATTCTCTTGGTAGCCTCTAAGTGAGGTATCCTTGGCTTGTGCATAAATTGACTTAGCACACTAACTCCATATGCAATATCTATCCTTGTTAAGGTAGCATAGTTCAAGCTACTCACCATACTTTGATAGCCTGTAATGTCCTTGACTTCACCACCTTCATGGGCACTTAGCTTTATGTTTACCTCCATTGGAGTGCTTGCTACTTTGGCATCCTGCAAGTGAAACTTCTTCAACATATCATGTATGTATTTTTTTTTGAGTGATGTATATCCCTGAATTAGTGTAGAATAATTCAAGTCCCAAAAAATACTTCAATAGACCAAGATCATTGATCTTGAACTCCTTCATCATTTGACTTTTGATATATCTAATTCCATTGATATCATTACCTGTAATGATGATGTCATCAACATAAACACAAAGGTATATTACCTCTGAATTACTTCTCTTAATGAACAGAGAAGTATCTGCCTTGCTCATGACAAATCCTTGGTCTTGGAGGTATGTAGTTAACATGTAATTCCATGCCCTAGGTGCCTGCTTCAATCCATATAAAGCCTTCTTTAATTTGCAAACATATGTTACCTTCTTAGGGTCCTCATAGCCAGGAGGTTGTGACATATATACCTCCTCTGAAATCCATCAATTCAAGAAAACATTCTTGACATCCAATTGGTACATATTCCAATTTTTTGATGCAGCCACACTTACCAACACTCTGATGGTTGGCATCTTGGCCACAGGTGAGAATGTCTCCTCATAGTCAATGTCCATCTGGATCCTAATACCTTCATTGAGTCCTTCTTAGGTACTAACTCCCATGTGTCACTCTCTTTGAGGGCATCAATCTCCTCATCCATAGCTTCTTTCCATTCTGATTTGGTTATTGCTTCTTCATATGATCATGGTTCTTCATTTGACAAATCTTTGGCAAGATAAACAGAATGTTTAGTAACAAGAGATGTATCATACCCATATCTGATAGGTTTCTTGTTTTCTCTTTGTGATCTTCTAAATGGTTGAGTTGAAGATTCAGGTATGTCTTCAAGCTTCTTCATCTTCATTTTGCCTTTGGACTTCCATGCTTTGAATTCTTCAAGATTGATAGTAGTTTCATCATCTGAACTTGAGTCTTCATTTTGAGTAGGTTCCTCCTTTGTAAGACTTGGAAATTCCTCTTCCAAATCATAGGGTAACTTAACCTTCCTGCATTCATTCTCATACCAAGAATCATTTTCATCAAAGATAACATCTCTGCTTACCATGAATCCCTTATTGATAGGATTATAAAACCTGTAACCTTTTTTATTTAAATCATACCCAATAAAGATGCATTTTTCAGCCTTTGGGTCTAGCTTACCTCTTATCTGAGAAGGAATGTGTACATATGCTACACATCCAAATATTTTGCAATTGTCAAGTGAGGGTCTCTTACCATGCCATGCTTCATAGGGTGTCATACCATCAAGAGACTTAGATGGTAACCTGTTTATGAGGTAAGTGGCAGTAGAAACACTTTCTCCCCATAGATAGTTAGGTAATTTTTTCTCATTCAACATAGACCTAGCTGTCTCAACAATTAATCTATTTCTTCTCTCAGCTACCCCATTCTGTTCAGGAGAATACCTTGTGGTTATTTCTCTTTTGATGCCTCTGTCCTGCAAGAAGTCTTCAAATTCATTGGAGAAATACTCACCTCCTCCATCTGACCTTAGCCTTTTCAAATTCCTTCCTGTCTGATTTTCAACTAATGCAAGATATTTTTTAAAGCACTTAAATACCTCATCCTTGTGCTTCATGAAGTACAATACAATCCATCTGCTATAATCATCAATGAAAGACACATAGTACCTTGATCTTGAGACAGAGGGGTCTTTGCTTGGTCCCCATACATCTGTGTGTACAAGCTCTAGGTAGTCTTCATGCATGTATCCTTTCTTTGAGAAGGGTAACCTGTGAGACTTCCCAAATTGACAAGCACCACACTTGTAAATCATATGTTGCTTGGATACATTGGGTATCCCAAGCACACATTGGTCCTTGCACATTTGTTTCAAGGTTCTTTATCCTATGTGCCCTAACCTTTTGTGCCAAATCTCAAGCTCTGAAAGTGTTTGATCTTTATAACTGTATAGTGCAATATTCTTTGTATCATCTAACTCAAAAGTGAAAAGTCTACCTGATTTTTCTCCTTTAGCAATCCTCTTGAACCCATGCCTTGGATCCTCCACATATGCTCCATATTTATTGAATCTAACCTGCAAACCTTTCTCCACAATTTGACCAACACTCATCAAATTTTTGGTAATGGTTGGTACATAGAGTACCCTGCTCAACAAATTCTGATTTCCATCACAAGTCTTAACATTTCCAACTTTAACTACTGAATGCTTTGTATCATCACCTATTTGAACTTGTTGCTTACCTTTTGGTTCCTCAAGATCAGAGAGTAGTGCTACATTGCAAGCCACATGATTTGAGCATCCTGAGTCAATGTAGAATAGGTGGTCATCATTTGTACCTGACTTTGAAGTCATGTTCATGATTAGAAGAGAGTCATCCTGCTCCTCTGTGTAGTTGTTGTAATCCTTCCTGGATTTGAATCCTCCTTGGTAGTTGCCATTGTAATTATTGTTGTAGTTGTTATTGTAGTTATTGTTGTAGCCTTGGTGATGGTTGAATCTACCTCTTGACTGTGAATATCCACCTCTTTGATATCCTCTTCCTCTCTGATTCTTGTAATTCTTGAAACACTCATCTGTAGTATGATTTGATAAACCACAAATATTGCATGGTAAGGAGTTATAAGATCTCCCTCTACCTTGCTTACCTCCTCTGCCCCTTCCTCTTGATGATCTACCTCTCCCTGCATAGTTGGCTTGGGAGGTAGAGCCTTCATCTTCCACCTTCTTGCTCTTGCCTTTATCTTTAGACTTCTTATCAGTGTATAGGGCAGAAGAATTATTACCTTTGGATGTGTCTCCATTCTTGTTGAGCTTTGCTTCATGAGTAAACAATTTTTCCATGAGAGTTTTAAGATCTGGAGTGTGCATGTCCATGTAAAGATCCATAGCAGTGGTGAAGCTTTCCCATTTGTCATCAACCTTGATCCCATTGATCACTTGCCTTACAATCTGTTCTTCTTCAATCTCTTCTCCTATGCTTGCTAACTGATCTGCTACATCTTTAATCTTGGTCACAAATTCTGAAACAACTTGCTTAGGTTGCTTCCTTAATGTTGTGAATTCAATCCACAACTGATTTTTCCTAGCCCTTGTGTTGGAGGAAAAATATGATGACAAGGTTTCCCAAGTCTCTTGGGATGTCTTAGAATTTCTAATGTGTGGCAAAAGAAAATCAGATATAGAGTTGAGTAAATAAGACCTTGCCAATGCATCCTTAGCACACCATGTGTTGAGCTTTTCATGTTCTTCCTTGGTTGGTAATCCCCTTGCTTTGAATGAGGGCAATTCCTCATCTCCTGAGATGTATCCATAGACACTCCTTCCTGGTAAGTAGGTCTTCATCCTTAGAGACCATGCTTGATAGTTGTTCCTCTCCAATTTATCAATAAATGAAGGAAAATCATCTCCCATTTTACCTTGACTTGCTTTGATACCACTGTTGGGAAAGATGGATGGATGCTCCAAGAGATTGAGTAGGTACTACTAAACCTGCTTTGTACCAGCCCTCTTTTGCTTCAGAGTTGATAACTAGACCTCCTTAGCTTTCCAATGACACCATAAAATGTACTATGTACTTTGGAAATGATGTGTGCAATAATTGGATCAAAACAGATACCTTTGTAGCTCACAAACTCAAGAAAACCTTCTATTTATGTCTTGATACCTACTGGGTATTTTGCTCAGTATGACCAGCACAGTAGGAATTGGAAAAATTCCTTTTAGGAGAATCTAATTAGCTTAGTAAGCTACCTATTCCAAGTGGAATGATGTAAAATGATAAACTATGCTAAGAGAAATCAATTTAGCAAGTTAAGCTATACCCCCGACTTTTTAAGACTGTAGCAGAAAATGACCAGAGATCACCTCGACACAGATTTCTCCAAAATGGCTGCATAGAATGTCTTCAAACTTTGAGAGGATGTAGATGGCTTCAATCTTAATCCAACAAGCTTTGAATCACTGAATTTGGTGAAGAATTGACCGAGATATGCCCTTCACAAGTTGATAGACTTTTGAGTAGACTAACAGAGAACTCAGAGATGGACAATGTGAATGTATGTATTAATAAACACTTGTATACAAGTCCATTGGCATGAACTTCAATACCAAATGGTATAGAGAGGTGTGCGCTTGAGTGTAGACCTCACACACACTCAAAAAACAGTAATGAGAGGCTCGGGAGTGCTCTGCTCTACCTGCGACTTTTCATGTCCATTTTTTATAAGGAATGAGTGAAAGTTTGAATTCAAATTCAAACTTTTGGCTCCCTATGATCAAGCTCCTAAATGCTAGGAGATATTCTTTCAATCAAACATCTAACTTTTTCACGAATCCTTTTGGTAGGTGATTACAAGAGATTCCAAGTCAATTTGACTTTTACAATGAGATAAAGTGGTAATTAACCACTAGCAATGGTTCCTATGTTTCTTCACATATGTATGATCTTCAAGATATCTTTCAAGCCAAATGTCTAGGCTTGTGATTTATACCAACACTCTGCACTAGACCTCCACCTTCTCCAAGCTTGCACTTGTGCACACCTTGCACCAAGCTTCCAATACGGGGGAGGGATGGACACCTTCTGTGCAAAATCCCACAGAGTGCTCAATTACAAAATACCAAATACCCAAGGTCTTGTTGCTATCGGCCTCCTCTGCACCAGACCTCCACCTTCTCCAAGCCTGCACTTGTGCACACCTTGCACCAAGCTTCCAATAAGGGGGAGGGATGGACACCTTCTGTCGGCACGCGCACACTGCAATGAGACCTTGGGATCCTTGGGGGACTAGCTTAGCACTTTTCTGCACACTTCCTTTGTCACTCTTCATGCACCCTTGCACTTCACTTCTCTGCGTTGCACACTGTTTGTCTCTTGCACTTCTCTCTCTTGCCTTGCTTAGACTATGCTCACCCTTGCTTATTCTTAGAATGGTCCAAGAATAGTCCTTGCCTTGATTTGAGTGTGGATTCATGTACGCTCCTAACTGCAAGAGTATCTTGGTGCTCACTTTGATGTCCCAAGATTGTCTTCACAAGTGGGCAGCCAACGAATCCCTGTTTTGTCCTGTAGTGACTTTAGACTAAAGCAAAAATTTTAATTGGGGGGCCATACTTTCACTTCGGCGTACGCTACCGCTTCACATACCTTCACATTTTCCTTTCCAGTCTTCACTTTTGCACATAAGAGAGGGTTCACCTGAACCTTCCAAAACACGTTAAAAATACTTTGAACCTTAGGGAAATTAGAGAAATACCTCTGCAACCTGCAACCACTTTCTCCAATTGACCCTTTGTGGACAATTAGTTGTGCACTACATGTGCACCTTGACACCTGAACTTCAAACACTTTGACTTTGCCCTTGTTGACTTTGACCTTCACCTAGTTGACTTTGATCGGTTTGACTTTGACCTTTTGACTTTGATTATTATTGACTTTGACTAGTATGACTTTTATGGGCTCAACAGTTGCCCACCACCTAATGTGCTCTCTGTCCCGGAGAGCAACAGCCAAAACTCTGAGCATAGAGTACACCATGATTCTTGAGCTGCAAAATCTTGAAAAGGACATCTGAGCAGCTACCAAGACCACCAGAAGCAGGAGAGAGAAGCACCAGAGAAGAACCCAAAAGTGGAATGTTTGCATGGGAAAAGCAAACGAGGGCAATGGAAGGGTAGAAAGGAGGGGAAAAAGAGGGCTGAGGTGGCGGAGATGGATATGGCAGGGATAGGTAAGGGTGTGGCTGGGCAGAAGGGTAGAGGGAGGGTTAGGGAGTAGGAGTATGGGTCTGTAGAGAGCCAAAATGAAAAAACAGGAAAGCTACAGAGGGTGCGTATGGGAAAATGAGCAACATATGGTGAAATGAGGTGAGAATAGACAATGTGGACCATGTATGTAAATAAAAACACATGATAAATGTGCTCAAATCATGCGAGTTTTGACCAAAAGTCAGAGAAAAGTTGGGAATTTTGAAAAGTAAAGCCAAAAAATGAGTCCAGAGGTGCCAAATACATAAAAATGACTCTAGTTTTGAAAAAAATGGCCATCCGAGGCGCGATCCAGAGCCAAAAGGTTTGAGCCATGAAAAATAAAAAATAAAATAAAATAAATAATATATATATATATATTGAAATAGGAAGATTTTTTTTTTACTTTTTTTTTTACTTCTTTTTTTTTAATAATACTTGAACGCATGTTGGTCAAAAAGTGAAAAATAAAGCAAAAGAAAAAAACAATAAAGAAATTAAAAAATAATAATAATAAATAAATAAAATAAAAAATAACAAGAAAATAAGTAAAAATAAAAAGAAAATAAAAAAACGGGGGGGCGAGGGGGGACGGGGAGAGGGGGTAGAGAGAGAGAGAGGGGTTTTTTTTAATACTAAAATCCGAAAAATCTAGGGGGGGCTTTTTTTTGGGGGGAGGGGGAAATTATCCAAAATTAGAGAAAAATGGAGAAAAAAATCCAAGAAAAGCCAAAAAAATCCAAAAAAAACTGAAAAAAATCTCATAAAATTCTCTACAGGTCTAGCCCAATTTCCTTACTCAAAACCACAGAGAGCTTTCTTTTTTCCTCCAATTTGGCAAGAAAATGACATTTGAAAAGGATAAAAAATGCTAGAAAAATTCTAAAAAATGCTTGAAAAATTCCAAACATTGTACTTATGCCAAGGACTATGAAAGGGTTGCTAAATTGCTAAGAACTTAAAGAACAAGCAAGACAAAAGATAAAAAACTACTAAAACTTGAGCAAAATGAAATGAGAGGGCTATGTACAACCTGGACAAATTTTGTTGGTTCCAGACGATCCATAAATCTTCACTTTCGTTGATGATAGGTCTTGAGCCTTGATATGTTGACTTAGAAAAACTCCTCTATAAACTCCAATTGTACTGCATTTCATTGGTTTTGTCTTCTTGTTGGGCACACTGGTCATTTGATAGGGGTACCCTAAATCCTTTAGTAAAATATTGTCTCCTCCATACTGCAACTTTTGTATCTTTGTGTGAGCAACTTTGTAGCTTAATCTGCAAAATTTCATTTTCACTATTCTAGCTTCTTCATCAAATGGAACCCTATGCTTCCAAAGACTTTCCAGGCCAACATGTTTTCCTCTTCATATAAATTTGCTTCTTCAAATAGATGTGCTTCTGGGTTGTCCAACAATTCTTCTTCCATATAAATACCAATTGTCTGCATCATGCTAGTATGGTTTTGGTTGTTAGGACCTTCTTCTAAAATTCTGCTGCAACTCTTTTCCCTCTTGCTTTACCCACATTGTGTCCTTACCCCAGTCATGTAGCACATTGGCATGCCTTAACCAAGGTCTCCCAATTAACAGAGGGAAACTTCCTTCTACCTGTGGCAGCCTTAAGACAACAAAATCCAAGTTAAAGATGGTACCTTGTATTTTGACTGGCACTCCAGGGACCACTCCCATAGGCCTTACTATGCTTTGGTCTTCCATTGTTACAATTAAGTTGGCAAGTCTTGAAGGGTATAGTCCAATCTTTTTCATGGTATATTCAGGCATCAAGTTAATGCCAGAACCACCATCCACAATAACTCCTTGAAACTCATGACCTTTGATAGAGACTGTTAGCCGAGGGCTCTTGTAATCTGTGAGGGGTGCTTCCCCTACACTTTTATCTTTTTAACAGCAGCCTTTGCCACTAAACTTGTTGTGGACATTTCATCAATTATCTGCAAGAGTTCTGACCTGAATTTCCCATCCATCTTTATTATTTCAAAAATATTGACCTCCTTTTTCATGGACTTGAGTAGTCTGGAAGCTTCTGATTCCTTAAGAGCATAGGCTTCATTTGACTTATCAAACTCCTCATGATCCCTGTTGAATGCGTGTCCAATGGCATCACTGGTACCTATGAAATTTTCTTTTTGCTTTATATATGCACCTGTGGTGGCTTTTTCTTCATATGCAACTTTGTCTTTGTTCAATCCATTAATCATTGATTCGTGACCTATGTCCACTTGAGCCTTCCCCTTGCTTCTTGTCTGCTCTGTAAAAGATTCAATTTCTTCTAACTGCACCACCCTGGTAGATGGTGATGGCACTGTGGCTTGCTTTACCATTTCTTCTTTGCACACAGAAATCATTTGAATGTGGGGCCCAGATGAAGATGCTTGGTTCTTAGTACAACAATTAGTATAGTGGTCTCTAGCCTCTGGGCAGTTCCTGCAAGGAGGGGCATTTTCTGGGAGAGTGCACCTACTTTGATAGTGCCCACATTCTCCACATCTGAAACAAATAATTAGCCTCCTAGGCCCATTTCCAAAGTTATTCCTCTGTCTAGGATCATAATTGTTACCTTGATTGGGTGCAAGCGCCATCACATTTGCTGGTGGTAAGGGTTCTCCTTGTGTCCAATATGTTGTTGCAGACATTCCTCTTGATTGGCATTCTTGGGCCTCATGACCAGCTTTCCTTCATAGTTTGCAAGTCACACTTAACAGAGGACATTCACTTACGATATGACCTTGCTTGCTACACATGGTACACCAAAGTCCACTCTTTGATGCCACCCCCTTTGAGTTCCTGCAACTCCTGTCGCAGCTGAGCCAATTCTTCTGCTTGGGCCTCCTCCTCCTTTTGGAGCTTTTATGCCTCAATCTCCCTCCTCAACTGAGTAACAACATTCTCCTCCTCTTTGTGGGGCTTATTCCTTTTTAAGTCCTTCAGCTCCTTCCTTGGCTGGATTACTGGATCCTCCATTTCTGTAGAATATGGTAGTTGAGGCGAACTTGCCCCATACTGTTGCCTTATCTGCTCCAATCGTGTAGCTGTGTTGATGAATTCCTCTATGGAGGCTGTAGGCAACACTAATTCCTTGATTTTACATTGGGTGGTCACTGGAAGTGGCTTAGCTAACCATTTCTTAACAAAAAAATCATGTGGTGGATCTAGTAATTTAGACATTAGTGCTTTGGTCCTAGTCACAAACTCTGGGAACTTTTCACCTGGACCCAATCTCAAATTTTCTAATTCCTCTATGATGATCTCTGCAGTATTTCCATGCTAAAATTGATTTTTGAATGCATCTTTCATTAATTCATAAGTTGTAAAATGGTTCTCAGCAAACTGGCTGAACCATTTATCTGCTAATCCTTCTAAAGTGGCAGGGAAGAGTATCAAAAAAGCATCCTCTCTTCCCATTAAGCCTCTAGTTTTGCATAGTGCTAAAAACCTTCTAATATGCTCGTCCGGATCTTCTTGAGCTAGGCCTTTCAAAGAAGGAAAATTTATATTTAATCTTGATAGTAGGGTTTCCAAGTCTACCTCACCAGCCATGCTCCTTACTGATGAAGTTGATGAAAGTGGACTAGATGATCTTCTAACAGCCTTCCTTCTTGTTTGCTTATAGGTGACCCTCAATGTTTGGGACCGAGTTGCGGTCATGAGCTGTTCATAGTCCTCTTCGTATGAGACAATTGATAAGAATATGTACCTTTTATCCCAATGAAGTAGTACTGTCGACACTTGAACTCTTCTAGCCTTTGCACTTGGCTTCTCCTATGCTCAAATCTCCTTGGGGTCCCACCAAGTGTGCCAAATTTTGTTGGGGGATTCTTGGACAAGAAGGGATTTGAGTGTTTGTAGGAGAAAAGGAAAAGACAAGAAGAAAGATACACACTGGAAGTTGTTGATTTGATTATAGTAAGACAAATACAATGGTTTTGCACAGTACAATACAATGCTTTTGTGCAAAATCCCACAGAGTGCTCAATTACAAAATACCAAATACCCAAGGTCTTGTTGCTACCGGCCTCTTCTGCACCAGACCTCCACCTTCTCCAAGCCTGCACTTGTGCACACCTTGCACCAAGCTTCCAATACGGGGGAGGGATGGACACCTTCTGTGCAAAATCCCACAGAGTGCTCAATTACAAAATACCAAATACCCAAGGTCTTGTTGCTACCGGCCTCCTCTGCACCAGACCTCCACCTTCTCCAAGCCTGCACTTGTGCACACCTTGCAACAAGCTTCCAATAAGGGGGAGGGATGGACACCTTCTGTTGGCACGCGCACACTGCAATGAGACCTTGGGATCCTTGGGGGACTAGCTTAGCACTTCTCTGCACACTTCCTTAGTCACTCTTCATGCACCCTTGCACTTCACTTCTCTGCGTCACACACTGTGTGTCTCTTGCACTTCTCTCTCTCTTGCCTTGCTTAGACTATGCTCACCCTTGCTTATTCTTAGAATGGTCCAAGAATAGTCCTTGCGTTAATTTGAGTGTCGATTCATGTATGCTCCTAACTGCAAGAGTATCTTGGTGCTCACTTTGATGTCCCAAGATTGTCTTCACAAGTGGGCAGTCAACGAATCCCTGTTTTGTCCTATAGTGACTTTAGACTAAAACAAAAATTTTAATTGGGGGGCCATACTTTCACTTCTACGTACGCTGCCGCTTCACATACCTTCACATTTTCCTTTTAAGTCTTCACTTTTGCACATAAGAGAGGGTTCACCTGAACCTTCCAAAACACTTTTAACCTTAGGAAAATTAGAGAAATACCTTTGCAACCTGCAACCACTTTCTCCAATTCACCCTTTGTGGACAATTACTTGTGCACTATCTGTGCACCTTGACACCTGAACTTCGAACACTTTGACTTTGTCCTTGTTGACTTTGACCTTAACCTAGTTGACTTTGACCTTTTGACTTTGACTATAATTGACTTTGACCAGTATGACTTTTATGGGCTCAACAGCATCAATCCAAGATCAGTAAATGTTTAAAGAAGGGATGCTTGAAGAGTGGAGCTTGTAGTGAAGAATCGGGTGAGGAACATATGCAACAAAATGAATATCCTTGTCCTCTATCACAAGGATGCTGGATGTGAATGGCAATGCAACATGTTTTTGACGGAAAGAGTGAGAGCACATGAGAGACATGAAGGAGATGATACATGAGTAGAGATGGCATACTTTCACTATCACTATAAATCTTGTGTGTGCGATCAATACGTCGACATCGTTACTCGAATGGCCTCTCCTACTCGCGAGAAAAAACTACAGTAGGAATCAAGTATGAAAGTAGAGAACTCTTCATTAACTACAACTGCAAGCGTTTTTGCATGATTGGAGAAGTCTTCACTGCCGTGCAACACAATAAGTAGGGCATTCAGGAAGTAGTCAGCTATACCACTGATGCCCTTTCAAAGAAGAAAGGGGACTTGCAAAAGTGTTGATGAAGAGGGTTGCAGCAAGACGAGAATCATGGACGTGACAAGAAGTGGATGTTGCTTACTTTTTGAAATGATAGCCTTTGCCCTCTGTTTGGAACAACAGCCACAATATAATCCTGCAGCAACCACCATGATCACGTTATCTGTACATGGTTCTTGCCACCGCATAAAATCAAAATCAACCAAGTAGAGCGATGGAGGGTGTTGTACAAATAAAAGAAACAAATAAAAGAAAGGGAAGAAGACAATGAAAGGTCCAACCTCTGATGAGCTGGCCACAAAATCGCTCCACTCCTTTGGGATTTGGAATCAACCAGGTCATGACATAATCACCTATGTCATAGTACACGTCTTCACTTGAGTCACTCTCACGCATTTAGTATGAAAAATGTTGGTGACAATGTTCTTTTAAAAGATCAAGTACGCTTTATAAATTCTTATATGGATGCATAGTTGCATATGCACCGTTCAGATAATTGCACACCCATTTGTTATGCTCACTTTGATTGTAATTTGTAAACATACCCTATGAGATACACCTTTATGGCCATTTTGTAACGGGATTAGACAACACCATGTGCAAACATGGTAGGACCTTCCCAAAGCCATACACATGTAAAAGTCTATGTGCCCATGTATTCCTTCTCTACATTACAAACAAGGGAAACTCGAGCTCAAGTAGAGAAGAACCAAAGACTACAACATAATGCGGAAGATACCTAAGGATCCCAATAATGGATCACAAGGGATGGAAAGATGGTGATCATAGGCCACTACAAGGCCAAACTCAAATATAAAAGGCATGATAAAATGGATCCAAAGAAAGATGTATCACCAACAAAGGTCTTCATCAAAATCAAAGGTAGCAAATGGATCAAAAGACACTACCTACCCCATGATGTAAACCCTTGTACATGTCTATGGATCCCATATGTCCCTAGATCCACAAAACCACTTGGATCCCAAATGTTCAAGTATATGTCTTGGGATCCCATATGTCCCAAGATCCCAGGGATGCCATATGTCCCACACACCATGGATCCCATATGTCCATGGAACTAAAAACCAAGGGATGCCATATGTCACTAGTCCCCATATTAGAAACAAAAGGTTCATCACATGGAGGGGGGTGTTGAGAGTTCCATACTCCACCCTTTTGTCCAAACTCAGTTTCATTCTCATGCAAGCTCATTTATCTCACATGCAAGGGAACTCTCTCAAAATCCATATAAGCAAGGCCTCCCTTCACCCCAAACAAGCTCATTTCACTCTAGCCCATTGCTAAGAGTGTGCACTCTCTCCTCACTAAGTCTCCATACTCATAGAGCATCTTATGTAAGTCATTTCCATTTCTAATTTAATTCATTGATCATGTTTTGTTATCTTTTGTTCCTTCCTCCATAGCTTGTTAGATGTGTGCATGTGAGCAGAGGAGTAGTGCTTTGTTATTTCAACAAGTTTGTGGTGTTTGGAAGTGCAAAGGTATCCATCTTAGTACCCATTCTAATGGCCTATAGCCCTTCATCTAGCTTCTATCTAGATCACCATCTATGGGAATGTTCTACAAACGCTGGATTGAACACTGTGTGATGGCCCTTCCAATTTATGTGAGGTGTGTTGCAAAATAAGTAAATACGTAAGTGTCACCAAAAATAAGTCATATGACATCCATTAGATCATCCTAGGAATTCGGGTACAACCACCTCATGAGTACACCCATGAGTATAAAGAACCACCATTGGAAACTGAATAAACAACACCGTAATGATATGTGCATACATTTGCTCTCTGTCATGTACCTTGTTAATTCAACAAAAGTCGGAGAGATAATAGTAGATAACTTAAAGTTTTCGGTTTATGTTACACTTTTAATGTGTTAACATTTAATACCATGAGCGACATTTTTCAACAAAAATTTTTCTAAAATTGCAACTAAAGCTTGCAAAGATGTGGGATTTTGCTAAGTACCACATTGTGAAGGAAAGGTTCACAAAAGAGAAGACTTCTCACGTTGAGGTATATGAATCTCACTGAGTGAATCTCTCCATAAATATTGCGATACTGCTACTTCCAAACTTGTTTACTATGGATATTTTCAGTGACTTTAACCATGCCTACATTTTCTATAGATCATCCTTTATCTTAGAAAATTCACACATGAACATTGGAACTGTAGGTCTATATTCCAAGTTGGAGGATGAAAAAGATAAACTTTTGCACAAATCAAACAACAAAGTAAATATATTTTTTTCTTTTGATTTCTTTTGTATTGAAATGTTCGATCCAGCTTTTGCCAATGCACCAATCAAATTCCCAATATCGCAAGTAGGAAAGATAAAGAATATTTTCCTCGGCTTTAAAAATCTTGTGAAGAGCGAATTGCAGTTAGAGAGAATGCATTGAATAAAGAATAGGCAGGTTAGTATCCTTTGGACTACTAGTTTGGCGCACTATAAAAAGATACTCTACATGATTAAGACTATAGATTCAATACCTTCATGATTTTAAGCCTAGAAGATTTCAAATCTTCATGGTTAAAGCTGAAAATATGTCAAGATCACTTTCCAAATCTTTGTCACAGAACTCATAAACTTAATCATCATGCAAGGCTACGTCAATATTTTTGTTTGTTTCCTTAAGAAAATCATGTTTTCCATTTTTTTATTCCATTCTTACGATATCTTGCTAGAAGACAAATGCTTTAGCATCCTCGGGCAAACATCTTGGATCCGTCTTATCAAACAATTCAGATGACCTTGACGCCTAACGAAGCTGTGGGAAATATGAAGCCTTGCCTTTATATATAAAGACCCTTCCATTTTTTTTATTTTGAAAACGTCCTAAAAATAAAATAAATAGAAACAACTCTGAAAATATTCATTCTTGTGTGTTTTTTGAGAGAAGACTCTTCCCTGCAATACAATGAAATGTTAACAAAGACTCAACTATACACAACTCTTGCTACAAAATTTAATGGGATTTTTACAATAGTAAATAAAAAATACAAGGCTAGCCAAACTAAGAATGGGTAAACTCAAAAGAGCGTTGAAGAATTTTTGAGGTCTTTCCATAGTTGTGTAACACAATATTTCCAACACTCCCCTCCTAACCTCAGATTAGGGGAATATGCCAAGTAGGTATATTATAAGTCAATAATTATTAGATATTTAAGTAAGTATGTGTTTATCTTCACAGCCCACCCTAAGTATCCACAAGCAAACACAAGGACCTTAGACATGAACAATACTTCAACAACACACATAACAAGGAGAAGTCACGCATCCCATAACCTTCTCAACCAAGTACTACTTGGAAGGATAGAGACAACAAAAGGATGCTAAAGGAAGGAGACCGAATGTAGACTCAAACATACTCTACCAACTATCAAGGTTGGCTAGGCATATCATGTCTAGATTATACGCTCGTATCTACACCTATCAAACACACACACACACACAAAGAAAAAAAGGACGATATGGTGTATCATGCAAAATCAATAGATATGGTCTCTTCATCCACTCCATCAATTTCATCTTATCTCTTTAGAACCCAGTGATAAAAAATACAAACGATGACATGTATCTCATTGTACTTCATAAATTGCACAGTAATGCCAATATAGAATAAGAAATACTCCTCATTCTCATAATACTACAAGAAGTGACCCTTGTAGCTACTAGTAACGTGACACAATGCCATTGCTAGATTCCTCTTTGTGTTATTGTAGAAAGCATCGCATGCACATGGTCATATATACGGTGTTCTTTGCGACAATAAAAATGATGGTTATTTGGCCGTTGAGTTGTTATATTGTAGTTGCATATGCATGTGTATGTTGTGTATGAAACATAAGCAATCTTGTTAAGTGATGTTCTTGCATGATCGCGAAGTCCACCACACAAGATTAAACAGATTGGCAATCTTGTTGAGTGATGCTCTTGCATGATCGCAAAGTCGACCACACAAGATACCTAGGCACGATCCTTCTTCTTGTGAGGAATGGCACCAAAAAGTGTTGACTTGTGTAGGAGAATGCTCATGCACTTCTATTCTATAATATCTTAAGAGTACACCTCACCCTAGTTGTAGTTGGTAGCATATGGAAATGTGATGGATGGGCATCAAGTAGAGTCACCTCCGCATCAGAGCCTCCAAGAAGATCCACATGTTACATTGTTTGGCAAGCTGTCCACAAGACCAAGTCCCAAGAACCATGATGCTTCCAAGATGGATGAACTTCAATGCATCAGATTGATCGCAAGTGACATTGCAAAGTAGAAGACTCCACTTCTCCACTAGCAATTGTGATGGTCATGTAGATAGGAACTTGAATGCAAGTGTGACCTTCCCAAGCTCGAGGTTTTATATACTTGATAGATTTGGGTACGTGCATATCTAATGCTTCGAAGTGTATTGCTATTCAATGTTCTCAAGGATGCAATGCTATCCAATCTTCAAAGGATGCAATGCTCTATGATGCTACAAGGTTGAATCACCAAAATGCTCATAACTCGCTTGAAATTGATCTATTTGATGCATGCCTTAGCTTTTCTTGAAGCTCTAAATGATTACTACGAAATTACAGCAAGACAAAATACAAGAAAAGTACACTTGTGGCCCTGTATAGATCTCACAAACCTACAAAAATTATTCTTCTCTAGTGTGAATCACCTTAATAAACTCTTAAGCTTGTTCAATCAGTTAAAAAAGATGCAACCAAGGTAGATAATGCTTCCATAACTCTAAAAAAATGTGTCACACACTCAGAATCAAACACTAGACTCACTCAAAATGCATAGACAAGAACAAATACAAGTTTTCCAATATGAGAGTTCAAACTTCATTCAATCAAAAAGTCCTTCTACATGTGAGGTCTTGCCTTTATATACGTTCTCTCAAGTCCCTTCCATTTTTTATTTTGAAAATTCCCTAAAAATAAAAAGAAACGACTCTAAAAATCTTCTTTCTTGTGGGTTTTTTTTTTTAATATAAAGGAAGTTCGGCATTAGCCTACTCTCCCGGACTTGAATTAAATAAAGAAAAGTACAAGAGAAGGGGACTAGTGCCCACGGGACCCCCCAAATCCCACAAAGCAGGGGAAGCTTTTACAGAGCTTAGATGACATTACAAAGAAGGTTAATTACCCTCTCATCACCCTCATGTGGGGCCCACTTGGGTTTAAGCTTGTTATCGATCAAAAGGAGTACTTGATGATGCCTAAAGGGGGGGGATTTTTTACAGTTGACAATCCTTTTGCCAAGGAGGAACAGCGATTTCTCAATTGACCACTCCTTGGGGGAGTCACCGAAGTTGAAAGCACATCTTTCCCGCCAAATTTTCCATAGGACCTCCCCTCTGATGGCGTTCCAGAGAGACGCGAAGCAGCCGATCGCTTCTCCCAGCAGGGCTTGCTGCCAATTTAGACGTTTTTGAAGTCTAATTCTCTTTCCAACCACCTGCCAGAGTCTGTTGGAGTTGGGGCAGGTAAAGAAGATGTGTGAAACATCTTCGATAGACCGGTAGCAGCGTTTGCACCAGGGAGGGGTCCCACAAATTTTGCTAGCCTTAAGGTTGGTCCAGATTCCATGATGAAGAATTTGCCATAAGAGGACAGACTTTTTGATTTCTATGAGGGGGTGCCAGATAGCCATGAACTTCATGTCCCACCGAAGCCGCGTCCATGACAGGCACCACTTTTTGTTGAGGTTAACCTGATAGTCGATCGTTTCTTTGATGTTCGGGATTTTTTATAGGCTATTCCCATTGTGCCATTTGAGACCAAGCGAGCTCGACATGTCGTGTCCCATGAGAAGGCGAACTTTGTGTCGGTCCCAGGCGAGACATCTGCTTTGCAGAGTGTTCCATTCTTCATGCGAAATGTTGATGCTAGGGTCAATGTCCTCAAAGTTGATCCAGCGGTTGGTGTCTTGTTTCCAGAGATGTTTCCATTTTTTGAAGCCTTTGTTCCATAGCTTCTTGGCATTTTGAATGTTCCAAGATTCCACGCTCCGGATGCCATGGATCGGAAACCAGATAGAGTCGTTTTGTCTGATACCGGCAGCCCACTTCCAGTCTTCACTTATTCTTGTGAAGCTTTTGACTTTATTCCAACTCTTCCAAAGGGAGCACACCAGATTAGAGCCTTTCGGGAAGACGGGGATCGGGGAAAACAGCAAGCTCAAGATGTCAAGATTCTTCCAATTTGGGAAACCCATGAGCGCCAACTCATTCTTGTTTCTGAAGATCAACTTGGCCCACGAGGCCTCCCCGTTGCACCAAGCCTTAATCATCCATTTGGCCGACAGTTTGTTAGCCATGCACCCAATGTCCAAGATACCAAGTCCCCCACTATCTCTATGGCTGGTGCAGATGGACCATTTGATTTTAGGCACCCCCCTCCTATTGTGGTCGCCCGTCCAAAGGAAGTTTCTACAAATACTATCCAGTTTGGACAGATCTTGCTCTTTCGGTCTCCAACAAGAAAGGAAATAAATGGTAGATGATAAGAGGAACGTGTTGATAACCATAGCACGACCAGCAAGATTGATTTGCATACCTCTCCAATAGTTAAGCTTGTTTTCGAGTTTGGCAAGCACCCAGTTCCACCGCTGTTCCATAGAGACGCCAAACCCCAAGGGAATCCCAAGAAGCCGAAAAATTTGGCCCTGCGGAATGATTTGACAGCCATGATCAATGAGAAGGTCGGGCTGTGACCCACCAATAGCTCTAAAGGCGGTCTTAGAGTGGTTGATTATGGATCCAGAGGCTTCACAAAAGGTAGCAAGACACTTCCAGAACGTCTCCAGGCTAGTACTATCATTGTGAACAAAAGCGTTCATATCATTGGCAAAAAGTCTCATGGTGATCTGACTGTGGTCATGCGGCAAACGAAGGCCTTTAATGTTACCAGCTTCCACCTGATGCTCCACCAGCCTGCTAAGCCCTTCCGTGGCAATGGCAAAGAGAAGGGGAGCCAATGGGCACCCTTGTCTGATAGATCTTCTAAGTTTGATCACCTTTGAAAGTTTTCCATTAATGTTAATTTGGGTCGATGCGTTTCCGAGAAGGGTCGCAATCATCTTGGTGAATTTCTGACTACATCCAAGATCTTGTAGCGACTGTAGAATATAGTCCCATTCTAGCCTGTCGTAGGCTTTATCAAAGTCGATCTTGAGGAATACTACTTCTTGTTTAGACTCATTTGCAAATTCAAGACCTTCCCAGATATCTATAATGGTTTCCAAAATTGACCTGCCTTTGATGAAACCTTTTTGGTCCTCGCTTAACCACGCTCTCAAGTGGCAAGAGATTCTGTTGGCAATGACTTTGGCGATGATCTTGTATCCTGTTTGGAGCATTGTAATGGGACACCAGTTCTCTATTCTGTTCTTTTCCCCTTTTTTGTGTATTAACTTGATAATGCCATTGTTGAGACAAGAAGGAAGCGCGCCAAACTTGAGTGCCTCTTGCCAAACCAAACGAAGAGGGGTGGCAACCACCAACTTGAAGGATTTAAAGAACTCATTAGTGAGCTCGTCGGGTCCCGCGCTTTTACCTGAAGGGAGGGCATCAATGACCTCAATGATTTCGGCTTCAGAGATAGAGGCATGAAGCAGAGATTGAAGGTTGAGTGGTATCCTGTGGGGGGGAAACCCTAGATATGGTTGCCATACAGTCCCTTCTATGGTGGGAGAGGGGGTTTGAGGTCCCCAGGAGTCTCGTGAAGTGCCCTTCAATGATCCCGAAATTATCTTCTTCCGTATTGCATACATTGCCATTTGCGTCTAGCAATAAGGGGATCGATTCTCTGTTGTGTTTCCTTTTGAGGATACGGCACATCTCTTTGGTGGGTTTGTCGGCTTTGCCAGCCCACCACTCCTTGAAGAAAATTTGCAAATTTTTCCTTTGTATCTCTTCCTCGTATCTCAGCAGCGCTCTGATTTTTCGAAGTCCTTTTTGGGCTTGAGATTTTCCTTTGTTCACTTCCTCCTCGAGCCGCTAGAGTCTATGATAAAGAGCTTCTCTACGAGTCCGCCCCACAGTCTCTAGCATCTTCCTGGATCTAATCATGATCTGTCGTGACTTATTGACCGCACTTCTCCAACACTTGGTTGGGGACAAGCCAGAGGCGAAAGCCTCCTTCCACACATCAGAAATTTCTTGATGGACGGAGGGGAGAGAGAAGGAGGGCACACTGGCGTGGAACCAAGGAGCCTTACGGATCTTGGTGGGGGGTTGAAAAGTGATGACAATCGGGTAGTGATCAGAGATGGTGAGGTCGGTGCGTTGCGAGAGGGAAGGGTGGCCCTTGATGAGTAAAACTCTGAGAAATGTAGCATCTATCAAGTCTAGCTTTCCTCAGGTCCTCGCCTGCTTGGAGGTTTGACCAAGAAAAGCCATTCGAGTCTTTGAATTCGACCAGATCCAAGTGTAGTTTAGTTTTATCCCACGTTTCTTTCTCCCGACTATCGATGACCCTACCCTTGCCCATCCATCTGTCCATAGGGTCCTCTACCATGTTGAAGTCACCACAAATAAGCACGTTGTGGGGGAGCGAGTCCAAGGAGGCCCAAGTGTTAAGTCTCTCTAACTCCCCATTAGGGGCATACAAAGAAACTAAAGTAAAACAAAAGGGAGCACCGAAAGAAACAGCAATCCATCGATGGCATTCATCTTCAATGGAGTTCTCAAGCTTTTCAAACCAGAGTTGATTAATACCGATTACCGTTCCACCGGACCCCCGCTGATGCGCCGTTGAAATCCAAACATGGGTCGAGGAGACATGTCTAAGCCGTTTCTGGAGGTCTTCTCCGTCAATTTTAATCTCTTGGATACATATAAAATCTGGGTTTAGGCTAATGTCGCGAAGCCATTGACCAATGATGATCGCTCTTGAGGGGTCGGTTAGCCCTCTAGCATTTAACGAGATGATGATCATTGTCGTAATAATCCCTCTTTGCGGGAGGGAGCTTTGTCCTTTCTTTTCTTGGATTCATCTTTCTTTTTCGCTCGGATCGGATCCCGAGTTAGCAATAGGTTCTTGTGGGGGCTTTTCCAGTGTAACTCCATAGGTTGTTTTCCTTTGCGGGATGCCTCCTGCTGGGAAGAACTGGGCACCGTTTTCAGCTCCGTTTCCGGAATAGTCGATCCGATGATGGAGCTTTCACTATCCATGTTATCTTCGTTGCTAGTAGTAAAGCCGTCTTCTTTGCTCGTAGTGTAACCCTCCTGCGAGGTTTCTTTACTGTCAGGGATCTCTAGGCCTTTGACATCGGTGTCCACCTCAAGTTGGTTCCCACCTGGGTAGTCAAACTCATTGATGTCCTTTACCAGATTGCAATACAAGTTGCTGGAGGGGGTAACTAACATGTTGTTTCGCTCAGAAGTTGCCCTAGGGCTTCTTTTCCTTCTTCTTCTGACTTTGATGAACCCGTCTGCGTCAGCTTCTGGATTAAGGGGGCCCTTGACTTCCTCTACTTTCGTCGAGTGATTCAATGCACCATTGCTATCTTGAGCATTTTTGGGGGCTTCTTGATTTCGCTTGCTTTTTCGTCTCAGAGGGCAATCTTTAATCCTGTGACCTTGTTGGCCACAACGAAAGCACGCGTTGGGAAGGTTTTTGTAACTGACGTCTTGCTCCCATACATCCCCTTCGCCCAAGTCCAGTTTGATCTTCGATGGAAGTGGCATACTGAGGTCAGCCTCGACACAGATTTGAGGGTGCCACCGAGCGTTGAACGAGTGTCTTGCACCTTCATAAATGAGACCACCAATGTTCTCGCGTGAGGCCACCGGCTTGCCGATAGGAGAAACGATGTCCCACACGAAGTTGTACAAGAAGTAAGGCAAGTTAGGGAGCTCAACCCAGAGAGGGTACCGAAGCGATTTCGATTTGTCGGGAGTAAAATCAGGGGACCATGTGAATAGGCACAGGGTCGCCCGACCGAGTTGCCAAGTTCCGACACTAAGGGCTCGAAACGCCATATCTTCATTTTCAAAGACTAGCAGCAAGTGGCTTGCCGGTAAGAACTGACACTTACAAACAACTAGCCCACGGGGGAACCACTCGTTGCGAAGCCACTGTCGCACAGTTTCGAGCGGGGGCTTAGGGCCGAACATTTGGCCGACGAGGAAAATTTTCTTGAGCTCCTCCTGAGTTGACAGAATTGCGGATCTATTGAGGGAGACCAAGGGGGGTTCAGCACTCTCGAAGGCCCCTAGGGCGGCACAAGAACCCCCCTCCAACAAAGAGGCCAGGTTATCGGTCTCCCTGGGAGGAGGGGCCAGGTTACTTCTCACAAGAGAGGGGGTCGCCAAATCCATGACAAAAGAGGGGCACCCCGAACTCAGAAAAACTTGAAATGCCTCCGATTCAAACTCTTATCAAAAGTCTCCTCACACGAGCAGCGTTAGAAGAAAGCGACACCATTTTTATTTTGAAAAGGAAAGCTTTTAGAGCCGTCTACTAACACCAGAGCATGTCAATCGCTTTAATGCCTCACTAACGCACGTTCCACAATTTCCAAAGCTTGTCAATCGTGCGATTGCCTCCAGCCACGACGGATAGAAACTCCCAGTCAAACAAAGCTTGTCAATCGAGAGACTGCCCCCAGCCGCGACGGACAGAAACTCCCAGTCAATCGCGAAGGAAAGAAGCCTCTTTTCTTTGTAGAAAATTAAAAGCGTCTTTTTAATTTTGTTTTCTGAAAATGGATTTGCCCCCTTTGTCGGTCGCGCAAAGTCAATCGCCACTAAGTATCCATCGCGATGGACACTACTTGCCGATGGACACAAGAGATGGCTTTCACGAGGGACAGCCTCTGGACAGTGGACATTTCTTTAAGAAAAATTTACCTGCAAGGTTGTGGTGCGAGTCAAATTCACACGCTGCCACAGACAGGCCCGTCAATCGTGGAATCTGCCTATTGCAAAAAATCCCATCAATCGTTGAAGTGGAGCCCGTCGATCGTAGAACCCATCAATCGTGGAACGTGCTGCGACGGCCATGCTCAGAACTCTATCAATCGTGGAACCGGTCAATCGTGGCAACTGTCGATCGTGGAACTCATCAGTCGTGGAACCGGTCAATCGTGATGCTTGTCGATCGTCAAAGCCATCAGTCGTGGAACACGTCTGTCGCGGACTATGGCACAACCCATCCTTTAACGCTCAGAACAGTAGGCACGTGCTGACGCTGTCGCGATGGAGGCTCCACCCTGTCAATCGCCACATCTGGAGCATCGGTCGCCACTGCTGTCAGTCGCGACGCACTACTCCTATCAGTCGCCACAGCAGTCGATCGCGACGGATGCGCTCTCCCTGGACTCTTGTGGGTTTTTTGAGAGAAGACTCTTCCGTGCAATTGAATGAAATGTTAACAAAGCCTGCACTATATACAGCTCTTCCTTGCTACAGAATTTAATGGGATTTTTACAATAGTAAATAAAAATACAAGGGAATCCAAACTAAGAATGGTAAACTCAAAAGAGCATTGAAGAATTTTTGGGGTCTTTCCATAGTTGTGTAACACTCATATTTCCAACAGTCTCCTCCTAACTGAGATTAGGGGAATAGGCCAAGTAGGTATATTATTAGTTAATAATTATTAACTATTTAAGTAAGTATGTGTTTGTTTTCACAATCCACCCTAAATATCCACAAGAAAACACAAATATCTTAGAAATGAAGAGCACTTCCACAACACACATAACAAGGAGAAGTCACACATCCCATACTCTTCTCAACCAAGTATTACTTGGAAGGATAGAGACAACAAAAGGATGCTAAAGCAAGGAGACCAAATGTAGACCCAAACATACTCTACCAACTATCAAGGTTGTCTAGGCATATCATGTCAAGATTATATGATCTTATCTACACCTATCACACACGCACACACACAAAAAAAAGGATAATATAGTTTAACATGCAAAATCAATGGATATGGTCTCGCCATCCACTCCGTCAATTTCATATTGTATCTTTACTTTTTCTATCTTTGGTCCTTCTTCTTCTTTCTTCTTGAAATGAATATCTACTTTATGTGGCTTCCCACCACAAATTTTGCAAGCATTAGTAGTGTAACAATCTGTCTCTTTGTGATTTGTTCTACCACAATGTCTACACTTATTAAACTTCTCTATTTTTGCTAAAAATGACATATATTTGCTTTCTTCTTCCTTAAGTCTTTTCTCCCCCTTTTGTATGGCTTCGATTACTCTATCAAGATTAAGACTAGTCTTGTTTTGTAATATAACGATTGTTGTATGTGCTCAGCCATTGGATATCTACAAAAAAATGTTTGTTGATCCTAATTTTCTACCATTGGATTTACACCATAAATGAATGGTGAAGATTATTCTTGGCATGGATCAAGCTACCACAACCTTAGAACATGGGAATCATGACCTAGGCTTGGAGGGCCTTATAAGGATGGTTCCCTCCCAATCTAGGATCATAGTTTGTAGTGTTTGGAAGCACGAAGGTATCCATCTTAGTACCCATTGTGTTGGCCTATAGCCCTTCACTTAGCTTCTATCTAGATCACCATCTAAGCTCCATATAGGGAGTGCATGGGTGAATAGAACCATCTATAGCAATTGACTTTCTAATTAAATCCTTTCCCAAAGCTAAACATTGGGAATGTTGTACAAATATTGGATTCAACATTGTATGAGGACCCTTCCAATTTATGTGAGGTGTGTCACAAAATAAATATGTAAGTGTCACACAAAAAAAGTCATATGACATCCATTAGTTCATCCAAGGAACTCGGGTACAACCACCTCATCACACCCATGAGTATAAAGAACCACCGTTGGCAACTGAATAAACAACACCTTCTTGATCTGTGCATACATTTGCTCTCAACATTTAATACCATGAGCGACATTTTTGAACCGAATTTTTTCTAAAATTGCAACCAAACCTTGCAAAGATATGAGATTGTATATGCTTCATAGTTATTATCAAGCTTAGCAATGCAAAATTTCATGAGCTAATTTATGCTCTTAGTATGAGGCAGCTTTACAAGGGGATTTTGCTAAGTACCACACTATGAAGGAAAGGTTCACAAAAGAGAAGACTTCTCACGTTGAGGTATATGAATCTGGATGAATAAATCTTTGCATAAATATTTTGATGCTGCTACTTCCAAACTTGTTTACTATGGATATTTCAGTGACTTTAACCATGCCTAAATTTTCTATAGAACATCCTTTATCCTAGAAAATTCGCACATGAAGATTGGAATTGTAGATCTATTTTCCAAGTTGGAGGACAAAAATGATAAACAATTTTCACAAATTAAACAACAAAGTAACTATCTTTTTTTTCTTTTAATTTCTTTTGTATTGAAATGTTCGATCCAACTTCTACCAATGCACCAATATCGCAAGTAGAAAAAACAAAGCATATTTTGCTCAGCTGCAAAAATCTTGTCAACAACGAATTGCAGTTGTAAAGAATGCATTAAAAAAAAGAATAAGCAGGTCATTATCCTTTGGACTACTAGTTTGAAGAACTATAAAACGATAATCTACGTGCTTATGATTGTAGATTATCCATAGCTTCAATACCTTCATGATTTTAAGCCTAGAAGATTTAAAATCTTCATGGTTAAAGTTGAAAATATCTCAAGATCAGTTTCCAAATCCTGGCATAGAACTCATAAACTTAATCATCATGCAAGGTTGCGTCAATATTTTTGTTTGTTTCCTCAAGCAGATCATGTTTTCCATTTTTTGTTCCCTTCTTGAGATCCATCTTATCAAACCTTTTAGATCCATCTTATCAAACAATTTAGATGATGAGCTTGACACCTAAGGAAGCTGTGGAAGTTTTTATTGATTCAATATGAAGCAAACATTAGGTCAACTTATTTGCTAAACATGTGAACCCCTTTACATACGTTCCAAAAAATCATGAAGCACTCAATTTAGCATCCATGTAGAACTGTAGTTACTAATTGATGCACCATTGAATGTTTTTCGAAAAATCATGAAGCACTCAGTTTAGCATCCATGTAGAACTTGTAGTTACTAATTGATGCACCATTGAATTTTTTTCTTTTTTCTTTTTTATTTTTTGTTTTCGGCAATAGAAAGCTCTTAATTCAGTTAAAGATTAGTACAATAGTAGACTTTCCTCTTCAAGAATTACATAATTTTTTCATGAATAGTTGATATCTAAGATGCGAGATCTAAGCAACTCTAATTTTGTCATCTTAGGTATACACATTCAAGTGATTAAAAATATCTCTTCTGCACTCTTACGTTTTTACACTTTTTAAAGATATGGTTGTATATGTTAAGCTCAATTGGATATGAGACCTATCTTGGGATGCTAAAGAATTGAATTCGAAGTTTCAAATCCTTTAAACCCCATTGATAAAAAATACAGACAACGATCATGTATCTAATTGTACTT
The DNA here is from genome assembly GCA_020310875.1 of Ceratopteris richardii. Taxonomy (NCBI): domain Eukaryota; kingdom Viridiplantae; phylum Streptophyta; class Polypodiopsida; order Polypodiales; family Pteridaceae; genus Ceratopteris; species Ceratopteris richardii. The sequence continues at coordinate 857,149 of CM035430.1, read as the reverse complement.
AAAAAATTGCACAATACTGCCAATATAGAATAAGAAATACTCGTCATTCTCATAATACTACAAGAAGTGACCCTTGTAGCGACTAGTAATGTGACACAATGTCATTGCTAGCTTCCTCTGTGTGCTATCATAGAAATCATCGCATGCAGATGGTCATATATACGGTGTCCTTCGCAGCAATAAAAATGATGGTTATTTGGTAGTATAAAAACATCACATATGAGTTGTTATATTGTTGCATATGTAGCTATGTTGCATATGCATGTGTATGTTGTGTAAGAAACATAAGTAATCATTAATGTTTATATGATGATGGGAATCATTGATGCAATGCTTGTACTGCTCAACAACAAGAAAAATAAACATCATCCTTTGGTTAGTCATTCTATGCATGTTTTGTTGATATATTTAGGTAGTGATGTGTGTGAACACTCTAGGACCGCCAGGGCACTTTTTTCCCTCTTTAGGAGGTTTTTTTCTCCCGGCTTGTAAATACGCCTATTGCCCTAATGGGCTACTTATCTTTGTACATTCTCTAGTAATACATTCAGTATTGTGTGTTTGTGCTCCAAGCTTCTTCTTCTTCCTTATGTTGTTCGCGTGCTTCCACAGACGTCTATCTCCAACAATTGGTATCAGAGCAGGTCGTCGCTTCTTCTAGGGTGCCGTCGACTCTCCTCCGTTTGCAGTCTCAGATTCGCACGAAATTTGGTGAGCATACTCAGGGTGTTTCCGAGATCAAAACCGCTTCGCTGTGGTGCCGAAATCGTGATCTGAGCTCGTTTCGGCCTCCGAACACACTATCGCAGTGCTTGTGCAGGCTATTTCGTCCTTTTGTGCCAAAGGTATATACTAGTTTTTGTTCGCCAGTTTAAGCGTCTCGAAGTCTGCTACAGGTCTAGCAGAACTCGTTTGGGCAGTTCCGTTCAACTTTTTGAGATACAGTCAATTTTCTGCATCAAGGTATTTTAGTCACCGGCCATGGCTGAAAGCAGTTATGTATTCCGTATGTTGGCTGTTGAGGATAAGTTGGATGGTACCAACTACCCATTATGGGCTTATATGATGCGACATGTACTGGTTGCAAAAGGATTGTGGAACATTGTGCAGGGTGTTGAAAGACGTCCTGTTACACCTGTAACGACAGGTACTGCAAATACAGGTGTTGGAGCTGATGAAGATGGTGTCGAAGATGATATTCCGCAGATTCCTATTCGTGCTGCTGTTTCTGTTGCACCTACTGTAGAGCAGATTCGTTGGGATGGCAGAGATGCCCAGGCACATGCATTGATAGCTTTGTCTGTCAAATGTGCCATTATTCCTCACATTCGCTCTTGCAGAACAACAAAGGATGCTTGGGATACACTTACCACTTTGTACCAGGCTAGGAATGAGGCTCGTGTTGCTTACCTCCGAAAACAGTTGGAGAGTGAGCACATGAATGAAGGTGATTCTATGGACAGTTTTCTTACAAAGATCAAAGACCTGAAGGAACAATTGATTTCTGCTGATGAGGTTATACCAGATAGCTCACTTGTGCAGACCGTTCTGAATGGTCTTCCTGATTCATATCAGAGTTTTGCCTCTACTCTTCGGTTGATGATGAAAGGCAATCCGAATGCCTTGTCATTTGAGGAATTAGTCTCTGTTCTGTTGCAGCAAGATCAGTCCAGGCAGAACAGGTCCATTATGCGTGTTGCAGATCAAGCTTTCCTGGCTAGTCAGAAGGGCAAAGGAAAATGGAGCTCTTCTACTAGTAAGCAAAATCTGCAAATGCTGCACAATCGAAGAACCAGGATAAAGATGAGAAGAAATCAGAAAAAGCAGAAATTGTTCTGCAAGTACTGTAAAGGAAATGATCATATTATAAAGAACTGTCCAAAACTGGCTGCTAAAGAGGCAAAGAAGAAAGAGGCTGGAATGGTTGTTGCAAAGGCATCTACACCAAAAACAGAGTCTGCAAATCTTGTGCAGGAAGAAGAATGGGCGTTTACTACTGTCTGCAGTTTTGACCCATCTTCTCATGATCAGTGCATGTCTGCAGTAGACTCAGATGTTTGGTACTTTGACAGTGGGGCGACCAAACATATTACCTCGCAGCGCAGTTTCTTCTCTTCACTCGAGCCTGCCCCTACAGGGAATACTGTCACATGCACCAATAACTCGTCTTATCCTGTTATGGGAGTTGGTAAGATCATTCTGACTACTGCTGATGGTAGTTCTTTCACTTTGTCAGATGCTTTATTTGTGCCAGGGATCAAAAAGAACTTGTTATCAGTTTCTGCATTAGCCAAGATTGGCTTGGTTGTGAAATTCGTTGATGACAGGTGTACAGTCCATGATCTCTCAAATGGCGATGTGATTATTGCTTCTGGCATTTTATGTCGTGGGCTGTATAAGCTCATAGACTATGAAAGATATGTGAATGATTCGGCATGTGTAGTTCATGATTCTCAGGCTATGTCAGATGCAAAGCTTTGGCATGCACGCTTTGGTCATCTGAATTTTGCTAGTTTGCTACGCCTGCAGAAATCTGAAATGGTGTCCTCTTTGCCCAAACTTGAGGCTCCTTGAAAACATGTTTGTGAAGGCTGTATTTTGGGCAAAATGCAGCGTTCTTCCTTTCCAAAAGATGGTTCAGTTCGGGCTACGCAGAAATTGCAGCTTGTACATAGTGATGTCTGTGGTCCTATGCAGACACCCTCTTTTGGAAATTATCTTTACTTCGTGACTTTCATTGATGATTTTTCCAGGCATGCATGGGTATATCCACTCAAAGCAAAGTCCGAAGTGTTCATGTGCTTCGAACAGTTTTTGGTTTTGGCTGAAAATCTATCAGCATGTAAAATAGGCACCCTCTGTTCTGATCGAGGGGGGGAATATATGTCTTCAGATTTTAATGCATTTCTGGCTGAACGTGGGATAAAACACCAGTGTACAATGCCGTATACACCTCAACAGAATGGAGTTGCTGAACGAAAGAACAGGTCACTCATGGAGATGGCGAGGTGCATGGTCAAAAGTCAGGCTTTACCACATAGTTTCTGGCTTGAGGCTATCATGTGTGCAGCATATGTACTGAACAGGTGTCCCACTAAAGCGTTGCAGTCTATCACTCCATATGAGGCTTGGCATGACCGCAAGCCATCTGTTGCTCATCTACGTGTTTTTGGTTGTTTGGCATATGCATTAGTGCCTGAACAACATCGCAGAAAATTGGATGATAAGGCAGTAAAATGTATTTTTGTTGGGTACAGTTCTGAAAGTAAAGGCTATCGTCTGTATCATCCACAGACTAAACGCATTCTAGTTAGCTGTGATGTTGTCTTTGTGGAAGATGCTATTCAACCATTGCTTTCATGTACTAAGGAGACATCTGTTAGCTCCAAAGACATGTATGATACTTTGATGCCTCTTTTTACAGGTGGACAATCTAGTGCTGGTCCTAATGACGCAACTTCTCAGCCCTTGCAGGTTTCATATGATGATGTAAATCATTCTATTTCTGATGCAGATTTACATGATGCACTTGATGAAAGAGCTGATATTGAGCAAGCAAAAACTATGCCAAAATGGCTGGTGCAGACTTTGCGTGACAGCAAATTAGATGCACCTTTGTCATATCGTACTCGTTCAAGCTCTCATAGTGCCTCCTTTGCATCAGATTGCTATGCTATGGCTGCATCTAGTCTCTGTGATGAGAATGAGCCTGTTTCTTTTGATGAAGCACAGAATTCAGAAAATTGGATGGCTGCCATGCAATCTGAATATGATGCTATAATGAAGAATGGTACATGGTCTTTATGTGACTTGCCTCCTGGCAAGAAGGCCATTGGCACTAAGTGGGTATACAAGCTGAAGCGTAAACCTGATGGTACAGTTGACAGGTATAAGGCTAGGCTTGTTGCAAAGGGTTATGCGCAGGAAAGAGGCATTGATTTTGATGAGACCTTTGCACCTACATGCCGTATGACTACTGTTCGGAGCATTTGTGCACTTGCAGCCCATCATGGTTGGAATGTACATCAGTTGGACATTAAAACAGCATTTCTGAATGGTGACTTACATGAAGGTGTATGTTTTTCAGCCCCGTGGCTTTGTGCAAAAAGGGCATGAAAACCAGGTGTGCAGGTTAAAGAAGGCATTATATGGTTTAAAGCAAGCACCACGTGCTTGGTATGAGAAGATACATGCCTATTTGGTTGCACATGGTTTTGTGAACAGTCCAACTGAAAGCACCTTATATGTTAAGCGTGCTAATGATGTGCTTCTGATCATTGTTGTCTATGTTGATGACATGCTACTCACTGGTCCTATTGAGAAGCATATTGCTGATTTCAAGGCTGATTTGCATGCCTCATTTGAGATGTCTGATTTGGGGCATTTGCATCACTATTTGGGCATTCATTTTATGCAAGTTGATGGTGGAATGGCTTTGTGTCAAACGAAATATATTGACACATTATTGAAGCGTTTTGGCCTTGAAGACTGTAAGCCTATTGCTACTCCTATGGAGACAGGTTTACGATTGAGTCTTCATGATGCTGGAGATGCATTTGATGTTGTTCTCTATCAGCAGGCTGTTGGATGCTTGATTTACTTATGCATTACTCGGCCAGATATTCAGTTTGCTGTCTCACAGATGAGCAGGTTTATGCATTGCCCAGGAGTCACGCATTGGAAAGCGGTTAAGCGCATCTTTCGCTAGTTGAGTGGTACTCGGCTACTTGGGTTGTTTTATCCCAAGGGGGGATCACTACCGCCAGATTTGCATGCTTTTTCTGACTCAGATTGGGCTGGTTGCTATGACACTCGTGTGTCCACCAGTGGTTTTTGCTTCATGCTTGGTAGCTCATGTATATCTTGGTTGAGCAAGAAGCAGCCTACTGTGGCCACTTCCAGTTGTGAGGCTGAGTATAGGGCAGCTTTCACAACGACTGTTGAGTGTGTGTGGCTCAAACGCCTTATGGCTGATTTGGGTGTTGGCCAGTCTTCTGCCACCACCATCTTCACTGACAGTCAGAGCGCATTGGCAGTTGCGAGGAACCCTGTGTTCCATGCTCGCACTAAGCACATTGAGGTGCATTATCACTATGTCAGGGAGAGGTTCTCTGCTGGGGAGATCAGCTTGGCATATGTGCCCACGCAGGAGAACATTGTAGACCTTTTCACGAAGGCTCTGCCTAGGGAGAAGTTTGAAGCTTTCCGCAAAGCTTTGGGCTTACTTCCTTTTGTGGAGTGATTTCCACATAGCTTGGCACTTCCTTATACATGAGTGCCAGCTCCTTGTTCATCGCATCACTCCCAGGGGGGATTTGTTGATATATTTAGGTAGTGATGTGTGTGAACACTCTAGGACCGCCGGGGCACTTTTTTCCCTCTTTAGGAGGTTTTTTTCCCCCGGCTTGTAAATATGCCTATTGCCCTAATGGGCTACTTATCTTTGTACATTCTCTAGTAATACATTCAGTATTGTGTGTTTGTGCTCCAAGCTTCTTCTTCTTCCTTGTGCTGTTCGCGTGCTTTCGCAGATGTCTATCTCCAACATGTTTGACTGAAGAGTGGGTGTGTGTGTGTATGCATACATACATTCATACATGACCTGTTTCAATTCTTGTTTTCATAGCTACTTGTGTTTATCTAAAGAAACAAAAGTACATTGATAAAATGTAAATATTTAGAATATAGAGAAGAATTACAACTCACATTAATATTAACTATTGTATATACCTTTTGATAAGGAAAACATTTCTTGTAGATCTAACTTTCTGTGAAAATATTGCCATGTCTCAAGTGATATGCTAGGCCTTCTCTTGTTTCTTTCCATCGTGCAATAGTTTCTGTAGTTTAAATTCCAAACCAAAAAAACAATTGGATCAATATACAATGAAATTCTAAATTCATAAACATGCAAATGAATGTGTATGTGTGCATGTGTATGTGTGAATATGTGTATCTTTGTGTATGTGTGTATCTGTGAATGTATGCATGTGTATGTGTGTGCATGAGTCTATGTGTGAATCCATTTATCTTTGTGTATATTTATGTGTCAATGTGTGAATGTTTGAATATGTGTATCGTTGTGTATGTGTGAATGTGTGCATGTGTGAATTTGTAATGTGTGTATCTTTGTGTGTGTCTATATGTGTGAATGTGTGTATGGGTGTGTATGTGAATTTGTGAATATGTATGTATATATGTGTAATGTGTACATGTGAATGTGCATGTGTGAATGTGCGTATCTTTGTATTTGTGTATGTGTGAATGTGTGCATGTGTGTATGTGTGTATGTATGTGAATGGCCATGTATGTCAATTTTTGTTTCTCTTTCTCTCTCTCTCTCTCTTTGTATCTATTCTATCTTTTTAACTTATATAAATGTAATCAACTTTTATTATCTAATACCCCTTTTTAATTCACAATTAGATTTTGATCAATCAAAGGGAACTCCACCACTGTCTCCTACTAGTGCAAGGGACATCCGCTATAAGTACATTGAAATAATTTAAATATTTTATAGATACATACATGAATGATATTTTTTTAAATACATACATGAATGATATTTTTAACTTTTATTATGTACCTTTTTTTGTTATGTTATAATCAGATTCTAATCAATCAAACGGTACTCCACCACCTCCTATCCATTTCAACAACTTGACATGTGTAGCCTGATAGAAATTGTGATGATTTTTACTATCAAGAGCATTATATGTTGGTCAAATTTTTTTTTAAGGAACATATCAAAGGCCACAATTAGAATGTATTGAACATGAAAATAATTATGGTATTTTTGAGCATGAACCACCACCTAATCGATGGGACAATGCTTGGTTATGTAATTGATTCCATAAGTTAATTTTATCAATTTATATAGAAATCATTATAAGTAATAAAATTATACTATATGTGACGATGATGATGATGATGATGATTCTCCTATTAATAATGCTAATATCCCTCATACACATCATAGATAGGCCATTTAACATTTTTAAGTTGAGGTTTCTCAAATTTTCTACCTCTTGGTTTAAAGACTCAAACAATTGGAGATTAACAATTACCAACTCTTGATTACCCTCTAGGGGAAACATATGATCGAAGATGATATGGAGCATGACATAGAAGACCACTTCCTTTATACAGAGAGGTTTTTAACTTCTATGTTAATCACTATATGATTATTCCCTCCACTATCATTGGTGATGGCCATGGTCTCTTTATTGTAGAGGATTTGCATGTGCCTCTCGAATCTAAAGTCGCTCTTATGTCATTTTGTGGACTGTAATATAGATGGGATATTGGATCGAATTACATGCTACATTCAAAGTATGAAGAATTACATATTATGTTTGGATGCAACCTCTCTTGCTAGCAGAGGATTCGACATGTAGAAAATGAAAGGTTATATGTTGAGGGAAGACCTTACACTCACATAAGCATAGCAAATTCAATAAATAGTAGTCGAGGACATAATAGTTCAAGTGGTAGTTGCACATTTGAAGAGCATGAAAATAGTCAACCATAATAAATGAGCAAAAATATAGCAAAACACATAGTTATTCAATGCCAGTACTTCATTACCTGCTAGTGATGAATTACTAGTAAAATATGGATGGTGTAAACATCCAAGAGCAAGTTAGCATGAAAAAGCTTTATATTGTATGTGAGACTCTTCTAATCAAACATAAACCTGATAATAGAATTTTCTTGACTCTACTTATGTATCTAAGTCTGTGTATAAAATTTGTTTTTCGTTTGTGTATGGAATACTAGTGGTTTTTATTCATGTATGTAGATTCCAACATATGACATTGATGATATTCCACCACACCATTCAGAGTTACCATTACGACCTCATTTATCAAAGCAATCATGAAGAGGCTATGCAAAATTGGTCCTATAGAATATGCAAAATTACAATTAGAACTACATTTGGAAAAAGAGAAACTGGCATGTAAAATTTTATCAAGAATTGGTATCAAAATGAAAGTGAGAGGGTTGATATTTTGAGAACAAACAATATCTTCGAGAAAGATGTCCAAAGCACATCTATGGAGGAAGTTGTTTGACACAGCTAAATGAAAGTTTACTTATTCTCAATATTCAAAATCTTTTTGGATGGAGTAATGTATATGTTCTAGTAACTATTAAGGTATATTATATTAATAATTCATTTTTTTAATAGTCCTTTTTTTTTCATGAACTTGTAGGCTACTATTTGGAAAGTTTTTACCAAGCAACAATGTTCTTTCTACATCACATGATGAAATGAAGAGGATGATTTAGTACACATTATCGTTCTACACATGCTTGTCCCAAATATTGTATTTTATATAGAGGTCAATATACAAACTCTTTGACATGACAAAAATTTCAATCACCTCAATACAAGGAGAGAAAGGTAAAATTTCGGAGAAATTATTGAGACATTTTCCATTGGCTTCATGAATCAAGCATATGTTTCAAAGCCCAAAACTATCAAACCTTTTGAGATGAGGATCCGATCATAAAATTTCCGATAGAGTACTAAGAATTCTAGCAGATAGTCCAACATTTCAAGATATTGATTCTAGATGGTCTTATTTTGCAAAAGAGCCATACAATCTAAAGTTAGGTGCTGCATTAGATGGATTTAATTCATTTCCAACAAAATCTAGTAAATGTTCCACATGACCAATGGTAATCATCGAGTATAATCTTTTACCATATATTAGCATTAAGAAAGAACATTTAATGCTTTCATTTTTAATCCTAGGAAAATGATAAGTTAAAGACATAAATGTATATCTTTCTCCTCTCATTGAAAAATATCCAAGAGTTATGGAGAGGTAGTGATTTCATTAATATGCCATTAAACATTGATCAAAGACAAGTTATGATTCATGGAATTGTGGCATGGACTATACATAATTTTTTAAGATATGGTTTTTGCTCAGGTAACAACATGTTTTTCTTGTGACATATGAGTTAAGATGATTATAGTTTTTATGTTTTCCATGCATACAAGAATTGGCAATAAGGGATATGAAGCTTATCCTTATTAGGGTAATTGGTTGAAATCATTTTATAGTAAAAATCTCATCGAAAATATTTATCTTCTACATCGACACTTTTTGTTTGACAATCATCCAGTACGACACAAAAGAGAAGCAATAGATTTTAATGGAAGGGGTTGAAAAAAGGTAAGTTCCCAAAACTAATGACACCAATGGATTGGTAGTTGAAATGGACATAAGGACCTCCTATAGATCCTCAATCATGAATCTTTAGTGATGGTGAAAATGATGACAATGTGAAGATAAAAGCCAAAGGAAAATGATGCCTAATAGAGAAGATCTCAATATGATATTCTTTGGAATATTGGAGAGGGTTAAAAAGTTGACATTATGGAAACATCTCATTGGATTAAAAGACACAAGAGCATCAAGAAATGATTTAGAAAAGTAAAAATCGAAACCAAGGTTATGGCCAATGTATCATAAAGATCGATGTGATTAAAACTAGAACCTCCTTCTTGGATCCTTACAACAAAAAGAGATGCAAATTATCAACAATAGGATTCAATCAAATCACATACATTAGGATATGGAGCATCTTATCAAAACATGTCTACTTTGGATGATAAGATCTTATGTCATTTAAA